>CAIGRP010020636.1:0-11015 GCA_903798385.1 Fraxinus cuspidata | reverse complement strand
CTTCCAACACCACCTATTTGTGGTTATAGTACGTTCAACTAATACAATTTTGATTGTCTAAACACAATCTCTAATTAAATATATGTAAATTTTATGTTTTACCATCCTAAGCAAGAATGTGAATCAAAGATGGTAAGGAATCTAATACTGATTTTCCTATTACAACTCTGCAATGCATTAATCCAATCCCAACTTGTTTACTCATGAAACAATAGAGAAAGTTGCCTTTCAAATTCAATAGCAGCATCTTCGGAATTCTCTTCTACGAAAAGCCCATATAAACAAGATCGCACAAAAAAACTAATAAAGAAGATAGGATTCTCGTCTTTACTTGAACAAACTTTTGGACAATGGCAGTAGGCACTTGAAGCACTTGCTGAATGGAGGCACCAGTAGTAGAAAGAGTATTTACGATAGAAGCACCTGATGCTGGGGAAACAACATGCAAAGTTATCCTCGCAAGAGATCTAAGGTTTGCCAATTGAAGAATTCCAGGTAATGCTACTCCAGTTGAAACTAATGACTCATCTGGCTGATCCCACTTTCTCTTTTTTCTACAACTTTCCAAAACGTTAAAAAGAATCTGAATTGTGATAAACTGAACATATTTTTTTTCATCCAAAATATGCCAAACAGAGAAATGCAGCAAATTAACTAAGTTCCTTTAGCTCAAGTGAATGTCAATACTACAATCAATTTAGATGTTTTCCATTTTTTCTCTTAGTGTTGCAACTCTGGCACATTATATCCAAGAGGCGAGATACGAAAACCATAACCCCTAACAAAACAATCATGTCAAGTGGGAAATTAATGGGGGAAGAAAAGATATCAGATTAGACAAGAAGAAGAAAATGGGAGGAGACAACCAAAGGAAGTAACTGAAAGTACTTAAGAAAGAACCAGAAGAACTAAAATATCTACTAAGAAAGTGCAATTGATGGAAGAGATTTTTCTCATCATTTCTACATGACTATATCATTCCGGTGGATAATGGATATCATCTGTCCCATCCCCTCTCCCACAACTCAACGAGAGCATTTGATTTTGGGTGTTTAAAGACTATGGAAAAAACTTCAATCACTTATCAACATCCTCAACTTCTTCCTCCACACTTCCAAAACCCCATTCTTATCATTCAAAGCCGCCACATCACCTCTCCCCAGCCTTAAATTAAACGACGTCATGAATTCCCAATTAGCCGCAGTAGTTGCATTTATCCTCTCTTTTTTTCACAAAAATGCCATTGACCAGAAAATTGGTGCAGAAGCTTCACTCGACTACACCCTAGATTCAAGAAAACTCTACTGGGTTTTCCTATTTTCAAAAATAAATATGTAAAAAAAAAAACAACAGATTGATTAATAAGAAGAATAGTGAGAGTAGGGAAACCTGATTGAAATAACAAGTAGCAAACTCGCAGATTTGGCAACATGAGCTCAATTGGATTGTGGGTTTGTGAGATTGGAATGGGCTTGTGAGATTGGAAAAGGAAAACCAGAGTACCTATGTTGTGGGAGAGAAGAGAGAGAGGGGGTAAGTTTAGAGAAGTCATTTCCCGTGTTTTCTAAAACTTACTGTGTTTTGGTTTCAAAACAATGAAAACATGGTTTTGAACGTTTTCAGTGTAACTTTTTTCTTCATTTTCGAAAACACGTTTTCGAAAATAGGAAAGAGAACGCGTTTTCACAGTTTTGAAAAATCGAAAATAGAAAACGAATTGAAAACAGTAAAGAGAACAACCCCTTAAAATAGAAAGTCTTTTAGAGTTCATTTTTAAATATTGGCTCTCTAAGCATTTTATGTTTGTAGAGTTTTTTTGGAAATGCTCTAACAATGCTTTATTTTGCTTTTCATTTTACCTTTTTAAAGAAATATTTATTAATACCTTCTCGTTTTTTATTTCTAACGTTTTGATTTTATCACTTGAGTTGCGCATTGACTTTGGTGGGTACACAACAAACATTTGCAATTGTAAATTTTTAGGAAAATGGACATTTAAAACAAAATTTAAAAGATGTTGCAATCTATGAAAGACGAGGTTGAGATTCAATTGCATTAGACGAACCTTGTTTGGTGGATTGGAATGAGCTTTTAAGTTTAATAGGGTATGAATGGCAAAAAAATTCATTAAACTCAATACTCGCGAGTTTCGTCTCAAACAGAACGAAGATTACCTGTCTAATTGGATAAATTAGATAAGGGCGGGGCGGGCATACTGTCTCAAAGTGAAAACGGGAAGGGTACGAGAAACATAGTTCTGTCTTGTTTAAAGTCCATTTTAAATCTAATATTTTATCAAATAAAAAAGAATCACTACCCTTTTTAAAGAGAATATGAGTTATTCTTAACAAATTGAAAAAAATAATAATAATTTTCATCAATTTAAAATATGAAAAAAAAAAGAGATAAACGGGGCCGGAGGACTTGCCCTGCCTTGCCCCAATCCAATCTTGACTCGAACCCACTTCGTCCCGTCCCATCTCAATCGGTGCGAGGACGAGATAATGTGACAAAAATCATCGATGGGGTAGGACGAGAATGGCTATCCTGATCGACCTGTGCTATTGTCATTCTTATAATAGGACTCCTAATTATTGTGCGCGATATAAATTGTTGTCCGTTGAATGTTGGAATGACGCAAACTGCCCAAGATTTTGATTCAAAAAGATGAATGGTCCAAAAGTCTAAATAGGGGTTAAGGACGTGTCTGAATGATAAAGATTTTTCTTAAGCATTATAAGAGAAGGAATAGGTTGATAATCAATTATTGTTGGGACATTGTTATTATTTTGCACCAGCAGTACGGATGATGAAGGGAACAAAAAAATAAAAATAAAATAAAAATAAATTGGAAAAGAGTTGAACAAATGTAGCTTCACATTTGTTGGAAATATGACTTCATGTTTATTTAATAAAACTTCGATAAGATTTTTTTAACTATTAAATATTTAATTCTGCCCCCAGGGCAAATCTCCCAGTGGCAAAGGGGAGGGCGGTTAGGGCTCAGCGCGGTAGTGTGCAGAGTTCGATTCCCCGCAAGGTGGAATTGACTTTGTTGCAAGCGGGAGTTACCATAGGGTTAATAGCCCGGGCCTATCCATAAGCTCTCCACCCTGGCTCCTGGGAGGCACATCCTGCGATTTACCTCCTCCACAATGACTCAGGGCAGGATCGGTGGGGGGCCCTCAAGGTTGGNTAATAGCCCAGACCTATCCATAAGCTCTCCACCCTGGCTCCTGGGAGGCACATTCTGCGATTTACCTCCTCCACAATGGCCCAGGGCAGGGTCGGTGGGGGCCCTCAAAGTTGGGGTTCAATCTTTTTTGTAAATATTTAATTCTAAATATATATTTTATGGATCCCAAATTCTTATCAAATTTTTAACCATACATTTAAATAATCAACTTTGTTAGAAAGTTTTGTCACACAGTGACTGCCGTACTAATTATCAATCATATTAAAATTGACGCATAACCAAAACCCCCCCTTTTTCTTGAACCAAAAAATGGATTTCACTTTTCGACACGTGGAGAGCCAAACGGCCGCTTGGAGGGGATTGTATTCTAGTACAGATGCCGCGAAAATCCAGGGAAATCTTTTTCGCTCGGCATTAGGTTTGTGAAGATCTCAAATGAAACATAACACTAGTATGAGCTCATTGACCCTTATAAAGCGATTCATCTTGATGATGAATTTCGCGATAGTGAAAATAGAAATCAATTCGTCGGTGTTGTCATCAAAAAATTGCACAAACATTTGGGCTATCTTCTATATGACTCTAAGCAACCTCGTGGCACCAAACATGGGTATATCTATTTTTATTTTGCTTATTTCAATGTGAGTGTCATTCTATTTTATCGTCTAATCTCTGTTCTAAAATGATTTATAAAATTTGCAACATGAAAGACATTTATCAAAACGATTTTTTTAAAAAGTAGATTAATCAACAAAAACTTGCACAAATTCAACATATAATATGAATATAGCACGCGCAAAAATTTAAAATCGGTTTTTTAAAACTTAATTTTCTAATTATTCAATCTATGTATCTCTCTCAAAATGAGTGGGATCGAATTGAGAGAATACTCTCGGAGTTACTATCAATCGGAAAAAGACATCAACGCACGTCTCATAATATTAGAAATTCATGTAACACAGCAATTCCAGTCTATAGCTAATAAAATTCAGTCTAGCAAACACCAGCCCTGAAGTTGTACCTTCAACATCTAGTGGCTGGATGAACAATATCCAAAAGTACAAGCAAATAGCAGTAGTAATTAAAGCTAGTTCAGATTCTCCCTATTTAAACAAATTTTATCATACAATTGAGAATCCACGAAGTTTTAATCCAATCTTCTAACATTCATGCATGCATCCTGCAAATTAATATGAAGGCCAGTAGTTATCTAACTCAGCACAACTTTCCATGGCCATAAACCTGTTGTTCATAGCATTTGCATTATTCATGTCCCCTCCATAGCCTGCAGCTTCAGGCAGCATGGATGAGGTCACATCTTGTGGGTTCATTGGTGGAGCCGGAGGTGGTGGCCTCATGAATTGTTGCTGCGTGAGGGCGGCGCCACCACCTAGGTTCAGATTCAATCCAGTGATGGAGAAAAAGCCTGTTTCTCCTCCTCCTCCTCCGCTCCCCACAGCATAGTTTATGTGTTGTGGGATTGGCACGTTTAAGCTAGTTGAACCACTGGATCTAAAAACTTTATTGAATTCTTGCAGTTCGGCCGGCGTCATATAGTTTCGTCCCATCGGAAACTGGAAATTATCAGGCTGCATCATTTGTGAGGACATGGATATTTGGCTTAAGTCGAGATTATTATTATAAGTGTAGGGATTCACAGCTCTTGAATGGTTTGAAGGGTACTTCTTCCCTGAAGCACTTTTCTGGAACACACGGCACACAACCCATTCATCTTGCTGAAAAAAAATTAGGTCAAGCTTTATTGAAACAAGAAGTACAAGAAATGATACATATATAGAAATAATTTATAAATGTTTTTCGTCTCTATATTAAATGCAATTACCAATTCATGCAAAAATTAATCAATTATAAGAAAGTAAAAACAAGTTATATGGGTATAAATGTCCATCTCAAAGCTTTGAGTAGTTTCATATTTGTTTTCCAAATTAACAACAAGATTATAGCATTCTTAAGAAAAGGTTTAAGACATATCTTGTTGTAGACTGTATTACTTATTTTATTAAGATTTAGGTATAACAATGAGGAATTTATTGTTAAAGTTAATGAAACTCTATAAAATAATTTAAGATATATTCACGACAAAATATCATAAATAAGATGGAATATTTATGTATAAAACATTCTAGAAACTAATCTTTAATCTTAAGCTAGTAAAGAGGTAGTCCAAAATGTAAAAAAAATGTCATTGTTTAGCCATTCTCTTTTCTTTTTAATGAAAAATAGTTATCTAGATTCATCTTAATTTTTATTTTTTATAAAACAATTTATCATTATAAATATATCCTTCTATGAGGTCAGGTAGCCCAAAATCAATGTGAAAGTTCAAAAAAGCAATCCCATGAGTAAGATTTAATTAGGAAAATCGAAAATATTAGAGGAGAGGTAAATTAGTCGAATCTCCAAGATACGAACACAACAAAATATACAAGACTTACGTACCTTATGCCAACGTCTAGTAAGACGATTTATATGCTTTTAGTTCTAGATAATTAAGCAAAAATAATTTGTTCGGAAATGACTTACAGTTTATAAATTAACTAGGTACCTTGCTTGTTCTATAGGCGGATTTGGAATGAATACGATATTCATGCATGACCCAGTTGGATTTCTCTCCTCTAGGAGCTCTTCCTTTGTAAAAAACTAATGTTTTCTTCATCCCAACTAACTCAGAGGTGTTGCTGTTGAAGATCTCCTTGTCTTTTCCAGTGGTCTTCCAGTATCCAGTGTTCGTGGCTCGATTGGTTCTCACTCCTGTTGGATATTTTCGATCACGGAGGCTGAAAAAATACCACTCTTTTTCTCCCATCTTTGCCTTCCCTAATTCTCAAGAAGAAAAAAAGAGAATGATTTTTTTTTTTTTGGATCAAGCTAGGTGCTAGATAAGAAATTTTAGAGTTTGTTGAGAAATTTTAAATATTTTCTAAATCAATGCCGCAAGAAATGATTATTGACTAATCCGAAGTATTACAAAAAAAATGTAATATTTGAATCCCAAACCTTACTACAAATTAAGGATTACAAGTTATTAATGTTTTAACACGCTAAAGTTCTAGTATTCCAAATTAATGAAGCTTTAAGATAAAATTTACATAATTTGAAAATTTTTTTTTTTCTACATCAGTTCCCTCTTCTTACTATGGTCTATCTCATCAAAACAGAAGATCTGTCCATAAGTAACATGAAGAAAACTAATTAATTATGAGCATATTTAAGAAAACCCTAACTTTTCCATGCTCAATTCTTTCTCGACCAAACCCTAACTATATACGCAAAAAATACATTACAAATATAAGCATCATGTATTAAATGTGTATAAGCTGCCATAGAGACAAGATTTAAGTTTACAAAATACACCTGGAAGATCCCACGGCTCGCACTTGTTAAGATCAACATCTCCAATGGCTTTTCCTGTAAAATTTGCGTCTGAGATCTTATTTACCAGGTAATAAGTGATGAGTTCTTCATCTGTAGGATGAAATCGGAACCCCGGGGGCATAGTTTCCTCTTTCATTTCTCCTGATCCCTCCATTGCTAGCTGCTTAATGACTGGCTCGTTTTCTTGTTAAATTGGGTCTTTTCTGACGTTACTAAATGCTAAACACTCAAAGAATTTGACAAGTAAAATGAAAACCGTAAAGTTCTCAAAATTGTGCAGAAACAAAGAGAAACAATAAATTTGAGTTCTTACTTAATTATTCTCCAAGAACATGAGAAATTTTGCTTACGTGCATGAAGGATTGAAGGGCTTTCAGGAGTGTGACTTTTACATGATTCGTAAACAAGACAAGATGAAATAAAAATGGATTTGTGTTTGCTTGATGTGAGCAAGAAATGGGAATATAAATGGGAAGAAGGAAATGAAAAGATGATTAATGTAATTTTGAAACTCTCACCTACTATGGGTCTTAATATACACGGTTCTTGACCATTTAGGGTTGTATTGAAAAGTCTTTCAAGAAATAATTGTTCGTGTAAATGACTGCATTGCCCGTATAAGACACTGCTATTTCTAGTTTTCAATTTTATTTTTCGAATTAGTTTTTTTTTTTATTATTATTTTTAGATTTACAATATATGTTGTCGAATATATCAAGATTTTTTTGAGTATTGTTCATTGTACGTACTAGATTGAGACAAGTTGTTTAACCCTATATTGCAATATTGAAGACTTTGTTGACGTTGTTAATTTTAAATAGTATTTTTTCGAATTTCATTGGGTGCTATTTTATAATTTTAACTTATTTTTAGCATCAAAAGTATTCGATTCATATATAGTATCATAGCAATATGACGAGGAGCTATTCCTCTCATGGTAAAGGGACCAAAACCTCCCTTGCTCTACGTCGGATTTATGGATTGTCCTTTATGAATCAATATTCCATCTCGATATCGGACACGCACCCATATTGCCCAAGGTTTCATGCGAAGAATTTTCAAGGAGCCGGAGTAGTAATCCCGTTCCAAATGATCATAATAGCGTTGAGAAAAATTATTCTTTAGGATAATAATTAATTGCTTTGAAATATTTCACATTGATTTGGCATGTATGGTGCATGGTTCGGCGGACTTGAAATGTGATAAGCTTAAATATTTAAATCCTATATGTCAGCAAGCTTGATTCAAGTAATTAATATTTTTTTTTCCTTTTCTGTTCTAGTTAATTATTTTCAAACAAAAATGGAACTATATATTTTTGTAAGGACCTAATAAGTTGCTAGTTTCTTAGGCTACAAAATTTTTCTATTTTGTTTTAGAAGATAAATATTTAGAGCGCAAAAAAAAAAAAAAAAAAAAGAAGTCCACAAAGAATTTGATTTATTTTTCTAACAATGCACTCGAGCTTAAAAATTTCGTTAACCATTTTTCGTCAAACATAGATTCAAAATTTAGTCTTATATATATATAAAAAAAAATTATGTACTTTCTAAATTAGTAACTTTTAAGCATAGCCAAACATGTATTTTCCAATTCCCGTCTGAAATTAAATCTAAATACTTAAATCTTTAAACCAATTTTTTTATATAGGTAGGTAATCGAGAATGATAAACGAATGGATCAAAGAGATATACAGAAGTAGGGCATTTAGGTATCATCAATCAAAGTTAAACATGCACGTTGATCATAATATAATAATTCTTATACAGTAACAACAACAGCTCCATATAAATTATAATAAAAACCCTAATAATTCGGTTTTGGCTACGAATAAGACAAATTCACGTATAGATTGTAGACAACCACACGAAATCGTCCATTTTTTTAAGACCGGATAATGTAATTGATGCTAGGCTACGTGATTTAATTTGGGATTAACACTTCTGCATATTTTTAAAATTCTGTACTAATTTACCTGTTGTTTAACAGTTCATTGATAATCTATTTATTGGAAAATTTTTAGATTCTCAACTTATTTGAAATTGAACAAGAAAAAAATAGCTAGTATGTTTCTGACCTTATATTGGAGCAACTCAATTCCAAGAATTTAGCCCGTGTTTGGCTCTTATTTTCTAAAATTCATTTTTATCAAACTCATTTCAACTACACATTTCATAGACCTACAATTTTTATCAACTTTTTAATTTCACATTATTATCAAAATCTACTAAATTATAAATTCTTAGTTAAAACCAAACATGGACTTAATGTTGTTGTTGTCAAATGTAATTTGAATCATATAATGAATAAATTATTAGTTTTAGTTAGAAATAAGAAAAAGAAAAAGAATTTTTATATTGTTCCTTAACTAGTAAATATCTTAATTAATTAATTAGTATTTATCTTGCACTAGTTTTTAATTTTGTTTGGAGTCAAGGTGATTATGTTTCATAATTATTATATAAAAATTATATTTTATTTGAAGCTACTAGTCTTGACCTAATTAGACTGAAAAGCAGATATCATGTTTCAGAGGTCCAAGCAGATAATTTCATAGTTCATTACTTCATCCGTCAACTTTTGATTATTCTTATTAATAAATTATTACTCTTAATTAATCAAAAGTGAAAAAAACATATGCCTACACATTTTTAAGCTAAAATCTTCTGCTTCATCATCTTCTCAAGCTAAACTGTTTGGTGCAGGTCTCTAGCAAAATCCATAATTTTTTTTAGTAAAACCGACAGCAATGTCACTTTAATTCTGGTTTATATAGAAAGTTTAGGACATAAAATCTTTCTACAGAAGATGAATATAAAATTGTAAAACAGATTAACTAAATTGTAAAAGCAAGAACATCCAAATTAGATAATTAGGCTGCTTTTTCATGGGATGTTAAATAACTAATTCTTTATTATATCCACTTTTATTGTTGCCGATATACAGGATTTGTTTCATTTTAGGGTTAATCTTAATTTGTATTTTAGTGATTTCCTATCAGTAGTGGAGCTGTTATAAGCTTGCAAAAATTAATCTTGAATTTATCGTAATACAAAAGAAATGTCAAATAGAAGATTTCAACTATCCATCCTTTTCATTCTTTTAACTTGTTCAGCACTTCAAAAATCCATTAAATCAAAATGAGTCCCCATTACTTGTGTTTCTCAACTTATATAGAATATTTAGGGTCATATATAACGATTCTACAATACGTGTCTTTCATTTCATCGAAAATTAATTTAATAGTAGAGACGTTTGTGAGTTCTTCTCTATGCCTTTACGGTAACGGTTCCTCTGACACCACGGCTTTTACAACAATAATAGAGTCAATTCACTTGACTATCTATAGTACCGTGGTGTGTATGTATTTGTGATGTATGACAAAGGGAATAACAAACCTGTTAAGGGTAATATTCACATCCATTAAAGATGTACCATATAGCAAAACCCAGTAAATTAACAAGTTACAACATCTCAAGAGACTCTTTCAACATAAGATACTCTATATTTTAAAAAGCCAACATTTAAACTTATGTTCCGAAAGACTCTTTAATCAACATTTTAGTTTAGAGAAGATGTATGATCTCTGTAGAATATGTTTTTCAAAAATAGAGTTTTTTGAAGTGCTCTTATACATAGAGAATATGTATGATCTCTGTAATGAAACCCTTTTCAAATAATACTTTGCCTAAGAGAGGATAATCCTCATCGAGGCTATCGAAATTTTGAGTTATGCTACACTTACAGATGAGGGCTCACTGGGGGGAGGGGTGGTTTGGTTCACAAAAACTCACAAATGCGGGTGGGTTTTTTTTTTTTTTTTTCATTTTTTATTTCGGTGGGTTCGACACGTGAGAGTTATTAAATCTTATGTGAACAATTCTTCTGTATATATGGTTTAATTCCAAAATTTTATCCTTGCACGAATATTTTTGTACTAGCCGTTGCAGATAGTTGTCTATAGACAGGAAATTCGATTTTCTAAGTAATGTGATCATAAAGCCATATAAAATAACTTGAATTTGTAACAAATAGTTCTCAAATCCTATGTCGCTCACAAAAGGTCTGATTTGTAAGTTTATAAAGACATAAGACACCTTTTCTTTATAAGTCTGTTTTGAAGTAGTTGCATCAAGTATTTGTAAAAGTGGTATTAGAGCAGACGCCCCTTGTTAGGAACCTTCTTGCAAACACGTGACTCAAGGACGATACTTCTACTAAAAATACTAGTTCAACAGAGCACTTGGCTAGAAAGACCTGTTGGTACCGGAGGGAATGGATTGTAGGATATTTCTGAGTCCTCAGTTTCTCGGGAAAGGCGTGTATTGTGGGTCTATAGAGTAATGTTATTCATTTAGGGCATTAAATGATAGATTCATTTAAATACAAAATCACATTACTCATTTAATTGAACACATAAAGT
>CAIGRP010020628.1:0-19194 GCA_903798385.1 Fraxinus cuspidata | reverse complement strand
ATGGTTAATTTTTTTTTTTTTTTTTTTTTTTTTAGCAATTGGAACAAATTATAGACTCAATGGTAGAAAAAATTATTACTTTCATGGACAATTATCATACAAAATCTAGTCAAACGGACACCAAACTTTCAACATTTTCCAGGTGGAAAATTATACCAATCAAACACAATTAATTACAATTCCCAGTAAAACAATTTTTAGGCAATTCAATTCCCTAAAATTCATTTTCTTTCCACCCATTTTCCACCTTCGCAATCAAACGGACCCTAATATTAGTTTATAAATTGTATGGTTGTGTTTAATTTTTAGTCAACGAGGATTGATCGTAATTTATTGATTCGGGTTTTGGTATCATTTGAAGGATGCAGTCGAAGCATTCAAAAGGGGAACTTTTGATCAATTGATTTTTCGGATCCAGTGTGAGGGATGGTTATTTAAATTTTGTTTTGGGGAGGTTAGATGAATTTTATCCTAATTATCGAATTTTCATCGGCTGTAATCTGAGTTTCCTTTTTTCATCCTGAGATTTTGTTGAAATTGGAAAAAAGAAATTAGGTTTTGGGTGTTGGGAGTGCTATTGGAATTTGGGAAATTATTGAATTAAATCAATTGTTAAGAGCATGTTGTGAGTGGAAAATTGAAGAGAGAGAGAGAAAGAAAGAGTTACAAAAAATGTTCACTTTTACATAATCATTTGTGAAAATGTCAGAATTTTATTCAATGTCCATTTTATTAGAATATGGGTCAAAATGCCCTCATTAACAATTATAAATTCCACAATGAAGATAAAATTATTTATATAAATAAAAATTGTATTGATCAATAATAACTTGGCATATAATTTATACTACTTATTTTAAAAAGTATCATGTCAATCATGCAACAAATGCTCACTTCTCCTTATAAGTGGGTAAATAAAACATTTATGAAATGTCGATAAGTACACTTAAAATGTTAACAATATTATGAAATGTAGAGAACTCTCATGTTCAGAATGAAATCTTGTTTTAAATAAATGAAGTGTCAAGATAAACATGATCCAAATGTCGATAACAATTTTTAAAATGTCGAGAAAGTCATGAAATGTCAAGAGTAACAACTGTTAAACACAACTTATCAATAAAAATAAGATTTCAAAGAAAAATTACCTTCTACCGAGAATTGTAAAAAGCCTAATCAACTGCAAATTTGAATGAGATTAAATTTTTCGGAGTGAAATTATATGATTTTCTTATGAATTGGAAGCATATAAATTATTTTTTTAGTGTTAATGACTTTTCTACTTCATTTTCTTCATTTTTTTTTCCAAAATTCTTGATCAATACCTAATAGATAATAAAATGAAATAAATCAATTAGGTATCCAAAATTCTTTGTCAATACCTAATAGATAATAAAATCAAATAAATCAATTAGGTATTAGCTAGCTTAATATAACTTTTCATGGAAGCTTCTCGTTCTTCTCAAAATTCGTAACAAATTGAAAAAATTGCTTCATTTTTCATTGAGGACATAATAGACAAATTGGTACTAAATTTGACCATTTTTTAAAGAATTATCAAAATTAGACATTTTTTAATTGACAAACATGGAATTGACATTTTTTTGTAAATTCCCCATAAAAAATCATAGACCTCCTATTATGAGGGGTTGTACACCAGAATGTACGTCCGTGGTATACAAATAAAAAAACTCAAAAGCTATTATATGTGTACTGTAGCTACTTTGTAGAGGAAGGCAACGACAGACATGAAGCCCCTGTTTGACAATTATTTATCAGGAAAAAATAATATTTTGAATGGTGATTTTAAAGATAATGTATGGTTGAAAAATATGAAAAAATTTAAGTTCACGTGTAAAATATTTTATTATTTGAATGTGTGATTGAAAATGAGTACGTTGAAAAATTAGTTTTTATAAATTGATTGTCAAACTGGGGCGAAATTGCCTTGAATTTTGTCAAAATATGGGACCTGTTTATTGATGTGTCAGCAATTGGGATATTTTCTGATCAAAGTTAACAATTGATTTTGATCACAACTTTTCAATTATATATTTCATGAAAATGTTCTAAAAATTTAATTTTAGAACCTATTTGAGTCCCACCATGATTTAAAAATGCATTTTGGAGTAGATTGATAAAGAATATATGATTAAAAAAAATGAAAAGTTTTGAATTTGCATCTAATATTATTTTATTAAAAAATGTGAGATTGAAAAGATAGAAGAGAAAAATATATTTTAAAAATATTGAGAATATTGGGTTTAATCCACACCAAACATTAAATATTTTTTTATTTTTAATTCCCGTCTCTTTCTTGATTTACGAAAAATTATGTCAAACTATAGCGTGAAAGGCAACAGTGGCCAACTAATTATTAAACGAAGGATATAATAGTCTTCCCATTTCACAATGTAACAAATGGTCAGCTTTTTTTTTTTCCTTTTACAATCACCAATGAAATGGCGCCACTTCACTGTTCGTATAAATTCTGTACACCAAGATTCTTGATTCTTCTGGACCAGATTCTCAAGCCGTAGTCGAAGATTCGAACCGGGGGCCAAAGCTCTCAGAGAAATTAATTGCTCACCTCATGCCAAACATGTAATTATTGTTTTCTAAAGCAATCTTTCCTAATTTTGATTAAACAAAGATGGATTGTTTATATTCTGAAGAAATTAGTGTATTGTTTATTTGAAAGTGAGCATTTAATGCACGATTGACATGATACTTTTTAAAATAAGTAATATAGATTGTGTGTCAAGTTATTATTGATCGTTACAATTTTTAATTTTATAAATAATTTTATCTTCATTGTGGAATTTAAAATTGTTAATGAGGACATTTTGATTCATATCATAGTAAAATGAACATTAAAGAAATTTTGAACATTTGTAAAAATGACTATTTAAAAGTGAACATTTTTTGTAGTTCTCTCTTTTTTTATTGGACATGACTCCACTACTTTAAGGTGCAGTACACCAGTGTAGACTCCTAATACACGTAGCAAAACTCACAGCTTTTTCTTTCCACATACAAGATACAGTACACATCAATTACCATAATTTGGCCTACTTTTGTTGAATTTTTCAATCTTCTCATTCTGAAAAACGGGTCCCACTAGTAGTCACCTTTCCCAACTTTCTCATTAACATAACTTGTACATGCCACCTTATCATCTCGAACAGAAGATAGATCCAATTTATGAACAATTATTATGAACTAGTTTAGTGTGAAATGAAGGTTACACAAATGAATAGTGAACCCTCATCCACTCTTTTAAGGTAGTAGTGATGATGATGATAGTGAAACATAACTTGTACATGCCACCTTAGCATCTCAAACAGTAGATAGAACCAATTTATGAAACCAGTTTAGCGTAGTAGTGATAAAACCTACGTGCTTAATCTTAATCGCTCAACAAAATTAGGGAAAAAGAAAACTTAAAAATAGCAAATTGAACGTGGAATGAGATATTCTTCTACTTTAATTGCCATGCAGATTCATCAATCGCCTTCATCTTCTCAGGTCAGTATTGTAATGTTTCTTTATGCATTTTCATCGTCATTTTCGTATTAATATTCTACGAAATTACACGTTTTTCATTTATCTTCGCTTATATATGGATTATGTATGTATACTTAGTGTAAGTGGGCAGTGGCTGATGTTAGAATAAGTTCAAGGCTATTGTTAAAACTTGCTAGAGGGACCGGAGGGAGAGGCAACAACTGCCGACATTTTTAGACTAGTTCCTGTTGCAGTTTTTATTATTGTTCCATTCATGGAGTTCTTGCTGCCAGTGTTCCTGAAATTTTTTCCCAACATGTTGCCTGATAAGATGAAAGAACAGTTGACACTACACATCTGCTAAATTTATCGATGTCCAGTTTAGTGTTCATACTGTCGTGCAATATATATAGGTCCCCATATATCACTGGATATCGAAATAATGTCGATAACATTCTTTTCTTAAGCTAATTGTAAAAATGTCATCGTTGATAAAGTTGTGAGATGCCCTTAGGCTGGTTAATCATAGCCACTTATTGGCAGAAACTGTAATAACTAGCAGTTCGTTTGCCGTCTAAAAGTATGCTCATGATTAAAGTATATGACAGGTTCTTTTGACACCTAAATCATTATGTAACTCTCTCTCTCTCTCTATATATAGCTGGATATTTTAAGTTGTTTAATTAAATTATATAGTTAATTAATTGGGACGCCTTAGTTGAAGCTGAACCTCATCAATTTTATAGGTTGAAGTTCTTATTCAACCTGTCAGCACTATAATTATAGGGCCTAAGCTGACTGGCCTGTGGGACCTTTGAAAGATGCAATTTTAAAATTAAGAAATTCTTTTTAAAATTTTAAAAATCAAGTCATAATTAATTTTTATTAATTAAATATATTAATGTCAATATTATATAGATTATGGTTACAACTATGTATTGATAACAATTACAGAACGTTATAGTCACAAATTTTATAGGCCACAACTTATTTATCAATCACAAATTATTAATTAATTGGTTATACATTATTTTCTGATCACAGATGTCACACAATTATAGTCACGATGACAAATCACATAGGGTCACAATCACAAAAATACAAATTGCGAATCACAATGACAAATTTAGTCACAATCATATTTTTTAGGTTACAGATCACCCATTTTATCAATCATACATTATTTACTGATTACAAATTAACTATTTTATTGATCACAATCACTCAAACAATTGGTCACAAGCGCTTTTCACCCTACCTACCACTGACACCAATCGAATGCACTACCTCTACCACCAACCGCCGCCACAATTTACAAAATCACCAACAAAAATTACCCAAGTAGATCGTAGAAGGAAAAAATCACCCAAAACCACTCCAAAGCTGTGCGAAATAGTAAGCGATGAGCACCACTGCAGGCATCAAAGAAGAGAAGGAAGATGAGGAGCACTATGCATTTTGTGATTTGAAATCTTATGGTCTGAGATTTGGGTGTGTATAATTTAGAAAGAGAACAGAGAAAGAATAGGGAGGATAGAGAGAAAATGTAATAATATTATTAAAATTTAAAAACTGAATTATGACTTGATTTTTAAAGTTAATGGTTGAAATTCATGTGTTGGCGTAATTTTCACAAAGTTAAATATATTCGGTTGATCTATTTTTTTTTTTTTTAATTTATTAGTTAATAGATTGAGGCCCACCTGAGAAAATGATTAGAATTCAATTGTAAAGCCCAATTAAAAGGCAGGCCTATCAAACGATAACCCATATGTCTGTTTAGTCATATTCCCAGAGCAAAGGGGGATGAGCGGCCTGAGTTTTCTTTCTCGGTATTACACTAAAAACGGGAACATATTCAAATATCCATCACCCCTCGGCGATTTCTACTCAACCTCTTCATCACCAAACTTTAGAAGGTAGTAGTATCGGATTTTATTAGTGTTAAAATGGGCTTTATATGTAGAAATCGACTCGATTTGTTTGTTGAGAATGATTTAATTTGAACTCAACTCCTTATAATTTATTTTATTTTTCCAGAATTGTTGTTTCTTGCTGTAATCTTCCTCTAGCAACAGTGATTTTTCAACAATATTTCTCTTGAATTTTTGATGCGGTTGTCCATGGTTTTCCCATGCCTGGCTGGCGTGGCTGCCTCTCAAGTGTAATAGGTGAAATACCTTGGACCAAAATCCAGTGTGGGCAGTTGCCACTACTAGACCCCAGGTGGCTCCGCCGCCCCAGGATTTTTCATCAATGAAACTGGAACGCATTTTGGAATATTGAAAATATTCATCTTCCCTCCGCAGCTTTCAATGAGTTTGGTGTGTGGTTAGAAGCAAGAATGCACCATGGCCAAGGAGGAAAAACAACAGCTCCTTTTCATTCATCTACCTCATTACTGATGCCTTTTTACGCAAGACTCAAGTCAACAGCAAGTACTGGTACTGCAGCATCCAAACTTGGAAACCTCCTTGTTGTGGCCTCAATTGCTAAAGCTCTGTCAAAGCCTGGAGGAGTTAATTCACTGGAAAAAGATTTGCATTCTATTTCCTTATCTGAGGATCTTGTCCTCCAACTTCTCCGTCGCAACTCTCTTGATGCAGGTAAGAAATTGGATTTCTTCCGCTGGGTCTCTCTTAGACTGAATTACAAGCACTCGACAGACACGTACTCTCAAATCTTCAGAACCATTTGCAATTTTCCCCACCAGCACCACGATGATATTTTCCACTTGCTAGCCGCCATGAAGCGGGATGGGCTGGTTCTTGATTCATCCACTTTTAAATTGATCCTAGATTCGTTCATCAAATCTGGCAAGTTTGATTCAGCTCTGGAAATTTTTGATTATTTGGAGAAAGACTTGACCAGGACCGGCTGTTTGAGCCCTGACATATATAGCTCGGTTCTTGTTGCTCTTGTAAGGAAAAATCAAATCAGCTTATCTTTATCTATTTTCCTCAAGCTCTTGGACTCCTCTTCCGATATAAATGGGAAGATTATCATTCCTGATGCTATTGCTTGTAATGAGATGCTTGTTGGTCTTAAGAAAGCTGACATGAAAGAACAATTCAAACAAGTTTTTGATAAACTGCGCGATACAAAGATCTTTCCCCTGGATAGATGGGGTTATAATATATGCATGCATGCATTTGGGTGGTGGGGTGACTTGGCTACTTCTTTAAGCCTGTTTAAAGAGATGAAAGAAAAGGGTGGTTCTTTTAGTCCTGATTTGTGTACCTATAATAGCCTCATTCATGTGCTTTGCTCTCTTGGGAAAGTAAAGGATGCCCTGATAGTTTGGGAGGAGTTGAAGGGGTCCTCAGGTCATGAACCCGATGCCTTCACTTATCGAATTCTTATTCAAGGCTGCTCTAAATCTTACAGAATTGATGACGCAATGAAAATATTTGGTGAGATGCAGTATAATGGTATACGCGTTGAGACAGTTGTTTATAATTCTCTCCTAGATGGTTTGCTTAAGGCAAGGAAGCTGATGGAAGCATGCAACCTATTTGAGAAAATGGTTGATGACGATGGTGTCAGGGCCTCTTACTGGACCTATAATATTCTAATTGATGGGTTGTTTAAAAATGGAAGGGGAGAGGCTGCTTATACTATGTTTTGTGATTTGAAGAGAAAGGGCAATAATTTTGTGGACGGGATTACCTACAGCATAGTCATTTTGCATCTTTGCAGGGAGGGTCAGCTTAAGGAAGCATTGCAGTTGGTAGAAGAGATGGGCGCCCGGGGATTTGAAGTAGATTTGGTTACTGTAACGTCACTTTTGATTACAATTCATCGAGAAGGTCAATGGGATGGGGTGGAGAGGCTTATGAAGCACATTAGGGATGGGAATTTGGTGCCTGCTATTCTTAAGTGGAAAACAAATATGGAGACTTCACTGAAAAATCCAGAGAGCAAAACAAGGGACTTTACACCCATGTTTCCATCTAATGGTGATTTTACTGAGATTTTAAGGGACACAAATTTAGCTGGGACAGGAAATGATGCTGGGCCTAGTGCAGAGGACATCAAGCTACAAGTAGATGAAACTGACGAGTGGTCATCTTCCCCCTATATGGATCTGCTGGCAAACCAATTCGGCTCAAAGAGTCATTCTTATCAACCTTTCTCTCTTTCAAAGGGGGTACGAGTTGAGGCTAAAGGTTTAGATTCTTTTGACATCGACATGGTCAATACCTACTTATCTATATTTTTGGCCAAGGGAAAATTGAGTTTATCATGTAAGTTATTTGAAATTTTCACCAATATGGGTGTTGGCCCTGTCAGCTATACTTACAATTCCATGATGAGTACGTTTGTCAAGAAAGGATACTTCAAGGAGGCTTGGGGTATTTTCCATGCCATGGGTGAGACTGTTTGCCCTGCAGACATAGCGACATACAATGTTATAATTCAAGGCTTAGGAAAGATGGGAAGGGCAGATATCGCCTGCGCTGTTCTGGACAAACTAATGAAGCAAGGTGGTTATCTTGACATTGTAATGTATAATACTTTAATTAATGCACTTGGGAAGGCTGGCCGGATTGATGAAGCAAACAAGCTATTTCAACAGATGAAGACCAGTGGAATAAATCCTGATGTTGTAACTTATAATACGCTTATCGAGGTTCATAGCAAGGCTGGTCGGTTAAAGGAAGCTTATAAGTTCTTAAAGATGATGTTGGATGCTGGATGTGCACCAAACCATGTTACTGACACAACTCTTGATTTTCTGGAGAAGGAAATTGAAAAACTCAGATACCAGAAGGCTTCGATTAGACGCACTAAATTGGATGATTCATTATAAAGAACAAATTTATTACCGGGTTTATTAAGGTATACTCTCATCTTTGTGCATCAGTACGTCGTGCTTGTGGCATAGTTGCAATTAGACATCTCTTGAAAACTGTATTTTATTGTGATACTATTGAATAATTTAGAATGTATGGACTAGTTTTTTGTAAGGAAATATATTTAGGTTCAAGATGCAATTAAACAACAATTGCTAATTGTTTTGTATTATATGGTATTGGTGGAATTATGTAAGCTATATGTACTAGTTTGTAGGAAAATATTCTTTAGAGGTTTGAAATTTTAATTACATAGTTTTGGTTCAAAATGTCTGTCGAGTATAAATGCTGACATTCCCCCTCTTTTTTTTTTTTTAATTAATTATGCCAAATGCAAGATTGGGTTTAATGTGAGATATGTACCTTCTTGTGACAGTTTTGTTAAGGTAAATTAGACCGTAGAGAAAGAAAAGGAATTTTAAATCTTGTTTATTATATTGTTGTATTCCAAATGAATGACATTGTTTACTCAGTGAAAAAATAAATATCGAACATATGCCAAGCCTTCCAAATCAGGAGTGTAACAATAGAAGTATTCTTTCTAGAATTTGGTTTGAGGTTAGGTTATTAATCTTCTCCCAGACAGTCGTAAGCATTTGATTAGAAGTTCAGTGGATCATTCTCCTCGGTTCATTTCATGCTATTTTAGCAAAGATAATCACCCCAGATGAAAATAGTTTCAAGAAAAGAATTGTTTCACATATATCAATAGATGCTGATTGATACATGCTAGGTATATACTAGGAGCAGTCAATAAATGTATAGAACAGACGCTAATAGAAAACTCCAACTTTAGCACCAACACTAGTACTTTTGCTGCTAATTTCAGCAACTAAAAAATGGTTCTTGTACAGAATAAAGAGTCGGTCACAATCCACGCACGCCAATATAAGTAAAGCACGACACCGTGCCAAGCAATAGGTGTGTGTATATATACACGTGCAATGCTAGTTACACGGTACAAGGTTGTATTGTATGCATTACAATCAACCAAAAAGTTACTAACATATTAGTCCCTTCCCACACCAAGAAGCCACTGCGCAAGATGAGTCAGATATGGCTCTGCACGAGAACTGCTGCTCAAGATTGGTCCCAAACTCCGAAGCTCAGCAGTAAATTCCCTCTCAAATTTCCTGCAAAGTTTGCACGTTAAGCAATATGAGAGTAAATTCCCTCTATATTTTCCCGCAAATTTAGCATGTTAACTAATGTGTGTGTGAGAGTGAATTCCCTCTCAAATTTCCTGCAAATTTTGTACGTTAACTAATGTGTGTGTGAGAGGGAGGGAGGGAGGGAGTGCGTGAGAGAGGGAGGGTCTCAGCAAACAATTACAGTATGGATTCAATGACTGTCTCATTTTCAGAAGCTACTTTCTGTATCCGAGACGGTATCCTCAGTTTCAGTTGCTTGTACTTTTTGACATTTGGAGAACCAACAGTCTTGGGAGTGTCATTTGAATAGGTAATTAACCACTGAGTAGCCGATGCATATTGAAGGCAAATCAGTTTCATCCTCTCCACCTTCTGCGTCAAGGGAATTCATCATTAGATAAAGTGAATGTGGCAAGAGTAGCAATGAAATTTAGAGTCCAAAACTTATTTCCCTTCCCAATATTAGGACTTAGAGCAATGATTCAACTACGAGTCAAACAATTACAAAGGTGTATAATAAAAAAAAAGTCACACAGTTTCTCTTGAAATTTTATCTACATGACAAACTATTAAGTGATAAGCGTGACCAACCTTGAGAAGAACAGGTGAAAGAAGCAAACATTCTCTCAGACACTTCTCGAGGAAAAAATTGTGGTACTGTATAACCTACTTCATGGAATACGTCAAAATGAAAAGGGATTAGAATATGCACAAGTGTCATATAGCAAAAAGAATAAAAATGCTTTTTACTAGTTCCGCTTTGTTCCTTAAAGAAGTCTGTCAAAAAACACATTCTTCGTACCTCGTCAATGCTCTTTGCAGTTTGAAGTCTGTTATGCATCACGTGCCAATTTGGCTCAAGAACCTGTTAGAAGACATAATGCATTGAAAACAATATTCGTAGCCTAGTCTTGCAATAGATTTCAGGGAAAATGCTAAAATGAGATCAATGCAAAAAAAAAAAATCATTATGTAGATTCTTCATTTTTCATCAGATTAACACATTTAGCCTCCGTTTGGCAATTTATCAATGAATCATTTATAAATTGTCCAACTTTTTTTTCAACCGCACATTCTAAATGGACCCATAATTACTATCTACTTATCCACCACTCATTTTTATCTATTTATGAATTAAACCATTTAAATTCTTCCCAAACGGAGGCTTAACAATATAATATTGCATTGCTACAATGCTACTACATGCCACAAACTAGCTTTTCTACAACATTGGAAATCAACCGTAGCATAGGAATTAACTCAGGATCCCGACCACAAGGAATATGAAAGGGGAATTATGTTCTCTAGCATGCACCATTCATACATTACCATGGATAGAAAAATAAAAAAGACAAAAAGCATTCAAAACATCAAAGGGAAAAAAGACTGAAATAAAAGTATCGTGAGGAAAGACTTGCCTCGAAAGTCAGATAATGCAGAAGGCTATTTATAAACTTAAGCATATTACGACACAGCAAAGATGAAACGGAGATAGCTATCCCTTGCATGTCAAGTCTGCGGAGGCCCTAAAAATGGAAAATAATATTTCAGACCATTTTTGGGGGAAAATAAAGGTATAGGGACAAAGATTGAAATGATCCCGTCTCATACTTGATGTAGTTGCCATGCTGCACAGAGTTGCCTGTTGACATGCTTACAGTGAAACAGAGAGCGAAAAATCAGCTGGTATTTTGTTAAGGACTTTCTTGATATGACAAGAGATAATGGCCATCGAACCTGAAACACAAAAATGAGCTTTCTATAACAATTAATGAAACTAAATTACAAAAGGGAGAACCACTCAAAGAGACCAAATTTCCTCAAACTCTTGACCGGTAGTTGCTGTAACTAATAGCAAATCTTGTTGATACATTGTTGCCATCTAACTTGTATTTTCAGCATGAGAATTGGTGAAGAAAATTTTAAGGACGAACAGCAACTAATCCCCAGAAGTGAAAGAATATAGTTGTGTTGCTTTGAAGCATAACATATCCAAGGAAATAAAACATCAATAACAGCTGAATCACAAATAATACAACATTATAGGAGTTAGAGCTATAAAATTTGCTGGGACCAAAGGACAGGAATAAGAATAAAGAAAGGGAAAGGAAACAGAATGCCACATACAGACCTTGTAACTCAGAGAAAATGTTTCCAAGCCTGTAATGCTCACTGGCTCTTCTAAATCACTACTGCTGGAAACAGTTTGGCTGATTTCAAGATCTTTAAGTGTACTCAACCTTTTCAATAATGTGGTTTGCTCCTGGAAGAGAAAAGGCAAATTCTATAATTCATAAGGAACAAATACAGTTGTGTGTATGATTTAACTAGTAAAAGATTTAGCACTGACCACACAACATGTTAAGTCCTCGTGGAAGGGATCTGCTACAGCTGCTGTGGATCGCAATGCAAGGTCCAGCAGGGACTATTGAACAGGAAGAAAACATGCATGATAATTTTTTACCAGTATAAGAAATTGTAAACGATAATGGGTTTTAATTTTCTTACATGAAGTATGTGACCAAGAGCAACAATACCTGCAGCTTTTCCACAGAAATTTCATCCGGCTTTTTCATGAGCTCCTCTCGAGCTATATCCATAAAGTGAACTAAAAAATCACCCTGCAAATATTAATTAGATATATACGAACAATATACTGAGAAGTCGTGACCTCCAAAAAGATAAATTAGACCCAACATTAGAAGCCAATACCAAGTATAAAACATACAGAGACTACAATTGTCCAAAATGATTAAAGAAGTGTGTCAAATAAAACACATATATACAAAGAGAACCCTCAAAATTTTGCTCATTTCCTAATTGGCCTTCATTAAATTATGTAATAAATGAGAAGCACAAAGGCAAAGAAGTCTTCTGTAGCTTCCCTTATTTCTGCCTCACTCAACATCCCAAGTTCACTTTTGAGATGAGTATCAAATGTGGTCATCTCGACTGAAGTGATACTAGTAACTGTCTTTGTTTTAAAATTGTTATCTTCCCGTTGACAACAAAATGGATAAGTATCATAAAAATACTTTATTTTTATCAAACGTAGATAATTCTGGATTGTCACAAAATGTAAAGTTTAGAGGTTGTTCTCTTTGTATTTCAGTTTTGTGTTTTGAATTTATTTTGAGTGTCCATTTTGAGATTGTTGAAAAATGTGTTCTTTTTAGCATTTTGAAAAATTGTTTTAAAAACACCCAAAACGCTTTTTGAAAATTTTTACTTAATTATAATTGAAATCCAAAACGACAAATTTGTCGTTTTGGGTTTTCTATGTAAATTTTTAATTTGTTTTCAAAAACGGGTTTTCGAAAATGGGAAAGAGAACTGTTTTGAAAAATTAAGAACAGAAAACGGCTTGAAAATGGTAAAGAGAACCGGCTCTTATATAAGGTGCTGAATTACGACTTAAATCTATATTGAATCGTCCTCTATTATAATTTACTCATCTTATTTGTTGGCTTAATATTTCTATAATTCGATTGATTTTAAATATCCCATCCATTCTAGTAAACATGCACGATAACACTCTCTTACTTGGTTCATCAAGCATCTTTTGTTATTTAATTAAGATGAATAATATTGTCATCCATAATATATTGAACTGGTCTTTTTCTCATCTTCATCCTCCTGGTGGACTCTTGTCAGTTTCAACTAGTTAACATTTCTACTTCAATGGATTTGTTAGGTCCAGGTTATGCATTCCATTAAATATTATTTCGAATAGTTCCTCCATCTTCTAATTAATCCCATCACCATGAAATGGGTCAACAGATTGCTCCCCATCCTCAGTTCAAAGGACTAAAGGAGTTATACAAAAATATAATGGAAAAGATTGTGCAAATGCGTAAGACCTAGCAGCCTGCAACTGAATTCGTAATTAGATCTCCAAGAACACAAGCACGCTTTTGGTCACAATCCTCGGGCAGATCTACTCAACATACTTCATATCTTCTACCTCAGTGATTTACGTAGTTAAATTAATAACGAACAAACCAGTCGGTAAACCCAATGACTCACCTAAACCAAATGATTTTCTGCAGCATATCAATTGTACACACAAGATTCCAAAATCCCACCTCTACCTTAATAACATATAAATAAGCTTTGAGTTACAGTCCTAATTAGTTCATTTGTGAGTAGCCCATACCTGATCAAGAAGAAGATAGTGTTTGATTGACCTCAGTTTTCCCATCAAGTCATACTGGTAATAACATAAAGAAAAATCATCAAAAAAGGAACTTTACATCATGAGTTAAAAGCACTTGCGGTGGTCAACAAAACACAGAAGGTAAGAACACCTTCTCTTTTACGAGATTTAATAGCTCGCCGCTGGCAAAATCGTAAGCAGCTTTGATACACTCACGATAATGATGACTGGATCCAACGCTTGTCAACTTTGAATTTTCTGCCATGGGGACCTACTGATAACAGCTTGATCAAGAGCCTGTATTCATATATTGAAGACAAATAAATACTGTAGTTGCAAGAGAATCGTGAAATAAACCTGAATATTGTGCCCACATTCTTTCATGACATTTAAATATTTCCCAGTGGTCAAAATTGTTTCAGCAGCATTTGCAAGGAAACTAGGGATGTCACCTTTCAGGCTGTAACGTTGTTGCCAATATTTAGCATCGTAATCTTGAGTCAGACTTTCCTATTTAAAGTTCAACATGGTTAGCTCCTAAAGTTCAAGTCCAATGGATCTTGGGTTTACAATAAGGCCATACCTTTTGGAGAGACTTGTTCTCAGCAATGAAAAATTCACCATAAGGATCATCAATCACTCCTTCATAGACCCACCTGAATAAAAATAATTTTGCTTAAGGAAATAATATTGACTGGAGGTGACAAAGTGATAGTGCGAAAGATAATACATTAACTGAGTCTTATTATACCTTAGTTTAATCTCATTACATCTACAATTCATTAAACACGCGATTTAGAAATGACACTTTCTTTTTTTTAATAATCAATTTTGCTGTATAGAGATATTTGATTTCATTAACACCAAAGTTTGTCTTCCACCGAATTCTTGATGGATGTTTCCTGCATCCCTTTCTCAATCTGTTTCCTGTAATAATTTAGATGCAGATAACAGCTGCGAATAACATAATTTATTTTTATGTATCATATCTCTATCCCACTATGACATCATCAAATTGCTGCAAAACCCATATACAATTGTTACGATAGGAATTCAAATATCATATGCAAACTGCAAGCCACGTACAGGGAGGAAAAGTGAAAGAATCAGCAACCCCAACCCCAACTTCAACCACATTAACATATATTATCATATGCAATTTTGTTTAATAGCAGAAAATAATAAGAAACCATGGCTGAAGATGAAATTATCTTCACAAGCACGTTAACATATATGATCATATATATGCATGAGAATAAGGGGGGAGGTGGGCAAGAGAGAGAGAGAGGTTTCTTGTGCATAACATTGTGGTTGCTAAGGCCTTAATTGCAACAAATACCTCTCTAATATTCCAAGATATGCTGTGCTTGTGCACTGTGTCATCTTTTCCAGCAGCGACCTGACTACATGGTCACCAGCCATGGCCTTGGCCTAGAAAAGGAAAGATTTAGTCAACATATATGAATATCAAGGCAACTGACAAAGCTATTGATATTAAGCCTCTTAAATGATAGTGACTATGTAACTCATACCTGGGTGTGCAAGAGGTTAAGAACAGCAGAACCAGTAAAATTATTAGCTGAAGCCTTCTTTATCACTATGGACAAAGCTTGCATTGAGCCCATCATTGGCTGTAATAAATGATAAATAACAAACTGAGATAAAGGTCATCGTGTTGGAACAAGTTGTTAAGAGTAAAGGGATGTCACAAGTAAGACCTGACAATAAAACCATAATCCTTGAATAGAAAGTCTTCCCAGTCGAAACTGATGTTCAAGCTGAGCCACCATAGCTTGGTAATCCTAAATAGAAATTAATAGATAATATTAGTTCCCCCACTTATATTAATTCATCCAGTAACACATAGATAATCAGTCCTTCCCAGAGCTTACCAGTTGAGTGTGAGGGGAAAGTGAAGGAAAACTAGATTACTTTACTCAATAATATTTAAAAAATGGCTACAAATGGGGAAAAAGGGGAGAAAAATACTAGCAACCTTTCCATTTCTGATGGACGCATAAAACATAACAAAATATTTAACATACCTTCCCCTTTCATTCATCAAACTGAACTTTTCTAAAGATAAACTCTATTAGTGACAGTAATCTGTATTTATTTAATTTCAATCTTGAGGTTATCAGCTATTAGCAGGAAAAAACACATTCTGCTAATGCTACACCCACATTCATGTGAATATGCATAGATATGATACACATGACTACCAACAATGGTAAATTAACATCCAATCCAACCTTTCTAAAGCATGCTATGTCAGAACATTAAGGATTACTGCACAATTATAGAAAGATTTATTGAAGGAAAGAGAGAAAAAGTTTATCATAGAACTTGTGATATAACAAGACCTACCAGAAGGAGTGCTCTTAGTGCTGCTGCAAAAGCATGATTGACAAGGCCAGTCTTGAACTGGGATCTTGACTCGACAAAATGACTAACTAATAAGTAGCTCTCACACAGTGGAAAAATCCGTTTCGCAGAGTCCTGCAATGGTGTCTTTAATCAATTAAATTATACACAGCCTAAAACTTCAAGCCACATCAAAAGCCCCTCAAAATCAATCATCTCTCTAAACTTCAAATCCTGACTCAAATATTTGCAAAAATAGCAAGGCTTTGCAGCCGATAAACACGAAGACCTAGGATAAAAAAGATTAATTTCTACCTGAAGCGCCAAATCCATAGATGAGTCAACTTGGAAGATTATACTATCGTCCTTTCCTCGGACTCTCTTGATTGAAATATATCTTCCTTCAATTCCGACCAAAGCATATAATAGATCATCAATAACAATCAATTCCTGCATAAAAATGAGCATGCAATTATTATAGTTTCTCAAAGGCTGAAGCAGATTCAAATGTACCTGAGAGGCAGATATATATAAGGCACATCTGACAAAATAAATTACAGTCAGGTTAGCTTTAACTCTATTATTGGATTAAGGATCCTAAGTACGGAAAGATGTGAACCACTATGCACAAAATAGGTAAGTGTACAAAGATCTGAGGCCGCTCTCCAACTCATATGCCAGCCACCCGGTAGCATCATGAGTATTTTTCTGTTTTATTACAGGATAGTCCCAACACATGGAATATGCCAGGTGTAGTTTCATTGTAATATTTCGATCATGGACTATGCAAATATTACTGTTGATTGAAAGTCGGATAACAAGTAAAAAGATTTCTTGAAGTGCAATGAAAACATACCTGAATTGCAGCATGGTAACAACCTATGGGCTTGTCCGCCCCGGGACTGCATATTAAAACAATGATATTAATACAGTAGTATTAGTTGTAACAGCAAAAAATTGGATGGTATCAAAATATTTGTGCCCAATATGAAAATCAAATTTCATGGGAATAGGAAAATAAAAATAAGGCAATTATGCTTCCGCGTGGCTCCATTTTATTCAAAATGCATTTTTTTCTCACTTCTTTTTATCCACATGTTCTCCAATAAAATAATATTACATGTAATTCAAAACTTGTTCTTTTTTATATACATATTCTTCAAAAAACCACTGTTCAAAAATACAATTTTCTCCAAATTTTTATTTTAATGAAGTCCAAACAAAGGCTATAGTAACAGTCAAAAATCAATTAAACGACAATTACGAATACCTGAAGTGATCCGTAGAAAAACCCTTTGATTCAGTAATTCCAGATGTAGATTTTGTTTCCTAAACAAAGATCCATAAAAAATAATGAAACATCTTCTCAAAAATTTAAACATCAAATCGTAATAGAGAGGCATATTAAACAAAAATCAAAACTTGGTTGCCCAGGACAATAGAAGGTTAAAATTAAATTACGCCAGTGGCATAAATAGAGAACAAAATTAGCAATAAATGTAAAGTAATTTACACGTGTACAGAAAAGAATATACACCTGGTGGAATCGGCCGGTGAGGAATGGTCGATCCACATTCCATTTGGGAGTAGAAGGGCATGGAGTGGCTATTGTTGAATCCATTGAAACAATTTAAACCCTAGCAAATATATGTACGTATCTGGGAGTATAAATTGAGCATAAAAATCAATTTTTTTGTCAAAATTACAGTGTTTTACTGAAGAATTTTCTGAGTTGTGTGAGTGAGCCAGTGAATGACTCGGGGAGTGAACGAGTGTGTAAAGAATGCTCTCTCTCTCTCTCTCTGGATGAGAGGAAATGTATTTGCAGGTAAACCCGCCTATTTTTCAAATTAATTTTTGGAGATTTTCATTTGGCATTTCGACCAAAAAAAAAAAGTTAAAACCACTGTTGGTCACTACAGTTTCTAAATGTGTCATTTAAGTCCCCACTTTTTTATTTTTTTTTATATTTTTTATTTTTTAGCATAGATGACCATCATACATACGGCATTGTTTCACTCAAGTCACTGACTATGTATCGGTTAGCTGATGTAACGGATTTAGTGATGTATCCAACAATACGTCTTTCGTAATTACTAGTCATTTTTGCAAACAATATAATCTAAGTCCCCTGTTCGATTCTGCTAGAAATTAGATTAAAATTTAAGTCACATATTTAAGTTTCATATCATTCTAAGTTAGCCTATGTTTCAAGGGATGCTTTTCTTCTTGGTACAGAAATGGATATCGTGCGGCAGTAGTCTGCTCCGCTAGACTATCTTTCGCCTTCTCTCGGTCGTTTCGGAACGAAAGAAAATTTGATTACAATTTATAGAAAGCTTGCAACATAAAATTGAAATGCATTGGAAATAACTTGATCATTGATTGCTTAAAATCTATAAATTACAATGGATGAAAGTATGAAATTACAGTGGCTAGTGCAGGGACGAAAAGCTTGAAAAATATTTGAAAGATTAATACGCCATATAAT
This sequence comes from Fraxinus cuspidata, assembly GCA_903798385.1. NCBI lineage: Eukaryota > Viridiplantae > Streptophyta > Magnoliopsida > Lamiales > Oleaceae > Fraxinus > Fraxinus cuspidata. The sequence continues at coordinate 669 of CAIGRP010020628.1, read as the reverse complement.
AGCATTCNATTACGATGGCTAATGTAGGGGGCAAACACTAGAAAGATGAAAAGATGTTTGAAAGACTAATACCTCATATAATAGCATACGAAACAAAAATCTAAGTGATAAGAGTAGACGTTTAAATGACGGAGAATCATACTAAACTTTTCCAATATCACATCTCTTTTATAATTGGATTAAAAAATTTACAATGTGCGGCCGAAGTTGGGCAAATTGAGGCTGCAATTGGGTCAAGGGGCTTAAGTAAAGCTACGGTCCTTGACATTCTCCCCCATTTGTTTTGGCTACGTTCTCGGAGCCATTGATGAATGATATGCTTCAATAAATGGTTTGAAGGCTCCAAGGTCTTTTTCACGTTCCCAAGTATTATCCTCATTGCTGCATCCGCTCCATTTGACCAAGTACTCTTGATGATATTTCCTAGAAACTTGAGTAGTTCGATGGTCAAGAATCACTTCAGCAACCTTCTTTCCAGCTCTTTTCAGCTCAAACGCAAGTCGCTTTGACTCAATTATGGATGCGTCCTCCTTGTCGGGAAAGTATGGCTTGAGTACACCAACATGAAGGACCTTGTGGATTTTGCATCATGAAGGGAATGCAACTCTGTATGCGACTCTTCCAATCCTCTTCACGAATTGTAATGATCCAATATATTTTGGCACCAAT
>CAIGRP010020612.1:0-13000 GCA_903798385.1 Fraxinus cuspidata | reverse complement strand
GCTTTAAACTTGAATCCCATGATGAATTTCGTCTTTTAATTTAGCTCTTTGATCTCTTGTTGTATCTATCTCTTTTCAACATTTGGAACCCACACACGTCCTTGGCTAGATTAGAGTCTTTTTTTAGGCTTCTCGCAGCCCAATCAACAAAAACCCTATGTAGGCGGCACAGTGCCTATGCACTAGGATGCAGTGCCCAGGCGCTGTAAAAGTTATCCAGGCAGCGCCGATCAAATGCAGCACCTGAGCGCTGCGTGTGTAGCACCTGGGCGCTGCATTTCTGTAAATTTTCCATTCTTTTGTCGGCACTTGGGCACTCCATTTATGGTGCATGGACACCAATTTTCTGCCTCAATTTTCCACCTTGGCTTGTTTATACGCTTTAACACCCATTTTTCACCTCTTTACCATACCTTCAAAGTTTTTAATCTTAAAATTAAGCCAACAAATAAATTGAAATGGTATTAAACTCTTGTGCAAAACACACTTATCAATCCTATACTACATCCAATCATGCCACTCTGATTTAGATAACATTATCATTTCAAGTTACCGATCGTATTGCAAATTAGTCCCATAAATCTCACTATTTCTCAAACCCGATTACGAATGTCAACGTCATCCAATTCTTGCCAACAACTAAGAGATAATTAATGAACCTGTAATGTTGAAAATACATTAAACACACAAATGGACAGAACTTGTTTTCAGGTTTTAGTTGCCGCCATGTCCTGTTTCATCTATCTTTTCACAGGCTCAATCACATCCATTCCTTCCCAAACTTTTAACACACTTATATAACATATATGTGAAGGAAAATATGTTATTAAATTACCACAAGTAGAAGGTTTACAACCTGAAAGTCAGTCCTTTTTACCGAACACCAAATCAGGCAATTTTCCTATGACCGTTTCCATTGTATTAGCATGCCACCAATCAAATTTTAGGCTATTAGAAATCCTTTCTATCCTTCTAACTTTTATATAAAGACATATATATATATATATATATATATATAGCTACAAGTTTTCTCCTATGTATTATATTATCTCAAATCAAAGGTTGAATAGGCAGAATTCATCAACTATGCAATTCATGTCCTCACTTGTTTTATTCAATATATCTCCAACAATATTTCTCTCGTGTTGCCATAATAACATCCCAAACATTGACCCCAAGAAAATATCAATCAATTTCAGGGGCTCAAGAGATTGTAACACCTTCAAAAACATTGAAAATAACCTTCAAAATTGTGAGCTAAACTCACCTATTTAGAAGTTCAATTTTCAGCTTTATGTTTCTGCTTCGCTCCATTTCCTTTGCATTCTCTTTCACTTGGGGTCACTTGGAGATGACTTGAAAGGCTAAATACCATAGTAAGAGGTATATATAGAGTCTTAAAAGGAGTGGGGTCGTGACTTTTACTTAGGAATTAAGAAAATGTTGTAAGTAGCCAAGCATGAGATGTGTTAAGCAGGAGGTGGCTTCTTCCAGCAATATTTGACTTTCATCTTCTCTTATTTGGATACATATTGGCTTATAAGATATATATCTATNAGTAGCCAAGCATGAGATGTGTTAAGCAGGAGGTGGCTTCTTCCAGCAATATTTGACTTCCATCTTCTCTTATTTGGATACATATTGGCTTATAAGATATATATCTATCCTACATAAAGTAATAAGGGGTTAGGAGATGTGATGGAAACCTTAAAGTTAAAGGAATTGAAGGTTAAAATGACAAGTCACCAACCATGAGGTATTTCCAAGCATGAGGTGTCATTTGTAGTGAAAATCTGATTTTACACCCATCATTGAAGTAGAAAACCAAGTGTATCTGGCCTATCTCAGTGTGTCTACAACCTAATTAAATTGTCATAGGATCCTAAAATAATTTATAGAGTTAATTTCTTAACCGTTCATTCGATTTCTTACCCGATTTGCGCCCGATTCTCAACCGACTTCAACAATTTGCGCCTCAATATTTATAATGTCACATGAACCTTATATTATCATATTGTGATCATGTCATTTCATGCTCATATCCCAAATATATTAAAGACTTAGTTAGGACTTTAGGGCAACCACGATTAACAGAAATAAAAGCAAGTAACTTTACCAATAATGCTTCCGCCCCTTTCAAGATCACAATATTTTATCACATCAATATCCAAAATTTAGATTAACATAAAATTCTAGCATAACTTAATTTAAGATTCACCACCTACATCTACCATATAGAGATCTTAAACTTCAATGACCCAATGCACTATTATAAGAGAAAACCATTTCAAACTATTGATGCAAATGCAATAGAAATGTAAATAGAAAGTAATACATGAATCATATCAGCCAAGTGTAAAGTGAAGTTTGGGGTATTACAACTTGTGCAAGAAAAGTGTTAGAATTCACGAGTTCACTGTAGTGATCACCTTTAATCTTAATCAAGTATGTGTACTTGGTTGATTTCTTCTAACTTAATTAATTTATTTATGTCACTTGAATTCAAAAAAATTATAGTGAATTAAATCAATTCACCATACATGTACATGAATTAGGGTAAGCCTAGCATTCGAACGTCAAAGAATTCAAAAAATAATAATAATAATACTACAAAATTAGTACAAGTGTATCTCTTCCTTCTATCCAAATCTCAATTTTTACTACGCGGTTTAAACAAATAAATCACCTCTCATGTTGCTACCATTCACAAATCAATGATTATTGATAAAGTAATTCAAAGTTATGTATAAAAGAATTTAAAAAAATACACAAACATCAACCAAAGATCAAAGCATAATAATCAGAACTAAAGTTCCAAACTAAATTATATTGTCCATCCCAATTATTAATTTAGTTACACATCATGGAAGAAGAAAAAACACAAGAAAGATTTGGAGTACATCCCCGGGCTCAAATGAAGATGAGTAAAAGATGAAAATCTTACACCAAGAATCCGTCTCTTCATTGTAAAAAATTGAAACCCTAGTTTTCTTTCTCTTCTCCCTTTTATTTTCTCATCTTTTCCCCTCTAATTTTCAATTGTACAATACCCTTTTTTTTACCAAGAAGAGATCTATATATGTGCATGTCTCGCCTGGAAAGTTGTGTCCCCAAAATTCCACAAAAATTTGAATAAAAATTCCAAAAAACCTAATTTTTTTGGATGGGGATGCCATTTGCAAATCGTGGCCCAAAAAGGCATCATTCAACGAACCTCGATTTGCTTGCCATAGTCAGATCGCGAAAAAAATGGGATAGGCTCATACCACGATTAGCCCTGAAGCTATCAAGCTTTTGTATTTTATTCGCTATTTCAACCTTTTTGTCCAATTTTGATCCTTTTTTTTTTTATCCAAACCTTCTATATTGATCCCAAACTTCCAAACACTTCCACATTTATAAAGTGTTCTATTTTGTTCTCAAGCTTCCGATAGGTAGAATTTGACTCCGAAACTTGTGATCTTCTTCCGATTTCTTAATACTATTATTGATCTCGTGTAATGTTAGTCTTCAATTGTTCTGAACTAACTCTTATTTAGCTCAAAATTCTCCTTTTTTTTATCCAATTCCAAATTTTTACTTAAAATAACAAAATTTACACTAAATTAAGTAGAAATTCGCTCAAATTTTCAAATATAATTCAAGTTTATGTTCCAATAAGAATATAAAACTAACTTATATATAATACTACTACACAACAACAAAATGGTATCTACGACTATTAAAACATTGTTGTGGCCACTGAAGACTTAGACATATAAGCTTATATAGGATTAAAAGTTTGATGCAAATAGGCATCTATATAGTTTAGAGATAGAACCTCTCGAAACCTATGTGTCTTGTCCTGAAGGCAAGATGATGAAGAAATCATTTTTTAGCAAAATGATATAGAGCCAATGATGTCCTGGAATTAGTTCATTCTGATTGTGGTCCTTTAAGTACATCTACAAAGGTGGTCATGAGCATTTTGTCACTTTTATGAATAACTACTCGAGATATACATACATAAACTGGATGTCACAAAAGTTCAAAAACTTTAATAAGGTCAAATAGAATCGGCCAAAGCTTAAGAAACATTTGGAGAAAACTATCAAGACATTTCAATAAGATCGATGTAGTGATTACCTTTCAGGCGAATTTATAAACTCAAAATTATTCACTACCTATCAGAACATGGTATTGTATCCCGACTAAGCATGCCGTAGAAATCCCACTAATTTTGGGGATATGCCCACTAGACTGAAGCATATATCTTGAACATAGTTCCACCAAAGTTTGTTCCTAGGATTTCTCTTGAGATGTAGAATGGATGTTGACCCAATGTTAGTCATCACCATGTTTGGGGTTGTCTAGCACATCTACTGAAAGAAAATGCTCAAAAGTTGAGATCAGAGGTGTGATTGTTCATTTGCTATCCTAGAGGTACTAGAGGATATTATTTCTATAGTGACAATAAGGTAATATCCCAAATATTACCTTGTTAGATGAAAAGTATATAGAAGAAAATAGTTCGGAAAATAAAACGATCGGATCCTATACCATTTGCATCGGAACCCGAGACCTAACTTGATAAGCATACTCCCTTGGTTTATGGAAGGAATATGGGACTTCATCATAGTGGAAATAAAAGAGATGGACCCTATAATGAAAAAAGATGCACCGAATGCTATTGATTAGGGATCGCATATCGAGGTTGAAAACCATTTATTTACTTCGACTGCAGACTCAAGAGTAAATGATAACGCTTAAGTTACAAATCCAATTAAAAGAACAGTCCATGAACCTCCACCACTTAGACAATTTCAGGAGACAATCAGGAAATCCTTAAGGTACTTGCTAGTAGGAAAAGTCTATTAGGAATCTCCTTAGAGAAAGAGGATGATTCAACTTCGCTCGTGAAAGTAATGGAAGACAAAGATGCATAAAAGTTAAAAGTAGCTAAATATATATAAATTATTTCGATGTATTTGAACAATTTTTAAGAACTTATAGAAGCACCTGAAAGGATAAAACTTATAAGATACAGGTGGGTTTATAAGAAAAAGAGAAAGTAGATGGGAAGGTTGGGACCGTCAAAGTTGGGCTAGTGGCAAAGGTTTACACCAAAAGGAAGGTATCGATTACAAGGACACCTTATCACTAGTATGTCTAAGTTTTTATGAATCTTCCTATACATTGTAGCTTACATGGATTATGAGATTTGGAAAATGGATGTCAACACAACATTCTTGAATGGCCATATAGAGATCCAGATATTGGAATAAATATGTATAGAAAGTACTATTTTTGTCAACGATTTCGGTGATAATTTCAATATACAGAAACAGGTGCCAGACTTCAATACTCAGGAATTTTAGTGTTGTTTTTGTCAAATCTTTGTTTTCTCAGATTTTACAAGTTTGAATGAAACTAAATGATAAATATTGCAGTCTAGGTATTGGATTAAATTATGTACAGGGGTTGTATATATATAAGGTAGTAATTTTTAAAAAGTATGAGTGATTAATGAATTTGATACATGTGGTAATTAGTTGGCAAATAATTAAAGAGAAGAAAAGTTAAGAGAAATATAGATACAAGAATAAATATAAAAGTTGAGGAATTACATGGTGGATTTGCATTTGTTTACTTACCAAGTTTTAGTTTGAGTTGTTACATGTGAAAGTTTGAAAATGGTCGTCAATTTAACCATATTACTATTCATAGACCTGTGAGTGGAAAAATTTAAATATTTTCAAGTATTGATAAACTAATTATACTATTACATTACGTAGTATTATATGAATTATTTTAGCTACTATTATACGCTTTATGCAATTATATAAATTATTTGTCTAATTACATAATTATTGTGGAAATATTCTTTCATTATGATATATGTGAAATTTCAAAGATTGTATATAGATTATTTGTGAATTAAAATTTGAGAAATATGTTTTATTGCCCACTAATAGGGTATCGAGGCATGCGTGGAATGCTATTGTGTTGGTCACAAGTGAGACTTCTTGGGTGATCTCAAAGGTGGATAGGTGTCAACTTCTTAAAGGTTGACATGCTCAATGGCAAGGGCACACCTTGCCCTCATGTTGGAATTTTGCGTACATGTGTGTTGATGGTGCACACTTTGGATTTTGGAGCAAGAAAAACGTGGGTTTCAATTTGAGTGCGCGATGCTTCAATTTGGCCATTTTCAAAGTATTACGAATTGATTGAAATTGGCAAGGAATGGATGCATCAGCTTTCTATTAGTGTACTCTAGTCCACAAATTTGGATGTCCAAATCAAGCACATGTTTGATACATGTGTTACGCAATTTTCTTGGTCTATACAGGTGGAAAGTATGGACAGTTGCTGGGAAATATTGTGGGTGGCAGTTTTCTAATAGTTTTAGCACTAGAGGGTTAGTTTATCCCTTTCGTAATTAAGGGTGTTAACTGCATACAGATTTTTGTTATATATATTTGAAGGTTTGGACAGATGAAACACAGAGAGTTGTATTGTTCCTTCAGTATTCCTTCATGTTCTTGTATTATCGTGGAGTAATAAACAAGTTGGGTGTTTACCCGTCAATTATGTGTTCCTTCACATTGTTACCTTTATCTTTCTTTGTGTGGATTATACAAGTTCGTGGGCTGACTAAATGGAACCTCTGTGCCATCATAAACGAAAATTTGGCTAAGTTTTTTACCAAGAATTCGTCCCTATGATAATTGGTATAAGAGCTCACAAGTTGCAGTTACTGGTTTTCGTTTGCAGGCATGGTTGTAAGTTAGAATCTTAAGGATCGAGTTGCTATGTTGGAGGATTTTTTTGGTGTTCCTATGACCGATAGTGCAATCAGTTTGGCTGTACAAATCCATGCACATACTGATGTGCACATAGAATTGAGGGCTTAGTTTAAAGCGTATGATAGTGGGGTAGATGAAAGGCAATCGTCGTTCATGAAAGATCTAATGGATCTTGCTTATAACACAAAGGCTCAATTTGATGCCCTTGAGAGTGAAATTTTTTTGTTTAAATTGGCTCTAAATAGCACTACTGTGCGAGATGCAATGGGTGCTTCAAACATTTGTGTCCCTGAACCAAAGTAGTTCAATGGTGCTCGTAGTGCCAAAGAGTCAGAGAACTTCATGTGGGATAGGAGCAGTACTTCAAAGTTATTTGTATTTTAGATGATGAGCAGGTAAATATCACTTCATTGTTTCTATCAGGCGATACAAAGTTGTGGTGGCAAACTAGGGTGAAGGATGACGAAACTAGAGGTCGTTTACTGGTTATTACTTGGGAAATGTTCCAGAAGGAATTGAAGGATCAATTCATGTCTTGCAATACTGCTTGGGTTGTAAGAGAACCTCTCAAAAAGTTAAGGCAGTCAGGTAGTGTTCTGGAATACGTGAAGGAATTTAGTAGCCTCATGCTGGATATCTAAAATATGTCCGAGGAGGATAAGCTTTTTAATTTATGTCGGGATTACAAAGTTGGGCACAGGGAAAATTTCAGAGGCAATGAGTAAAGGACATTCCTTCGGCAATGGCAGCAGCAGATTGTCTTGTTGACTACAAGATGGGCGGTAAATCTTCTGTTCAGAGAAAGAGCAATGAGACGAGGCTGGCACATCGAAAGATTGGAAGAAATGGGACAAGAAGAAAAAAATTGAGGGCCCTAAATCGAAAGAAGGTGATCTGTCACAACTCAAGTCAAATAGTTTCAATGGCTACTTCATTTGCAATAGTCCACATCATGCAAATAACTGTCCAATTACGGAGAAATTGAATACCTTTAAGGCTGGAAGGTAGTGATGATAACTCGGAGGATACCCCATCTAGAGTTAATCTGTTACAACTCGTAAATACAATCAATACACTATAGTGTGGCTTGATGTACATTCGGGTTACTAGTAGGTGTTGGCAATGATGGACAAGGGTGCTACCAACAACTTTGTAAGTTCAAGGATAGTTGAAAAGTTGGGATTAAGCATGACTCAAGTAACTACGAAAATTAAGGTTGTAAATTTTGCAACACAGCCTGTGAAGGGATCTATTGAAATCACCTTTCTAATGAGGGGAAAATTGCAATCTGATGACTGCTCTTTTGGATGATTTTAATTTGATCCTTTGTATTGAATTCTTTGTCAAGGCAAAGGCGTCCATGGTACCACATTTGAATGGGTTATACATCGTAGATGAAGAGTCCTTATTTTGTGGCAACAAGATATCTTGACAAGAATAAGAGAAAGTAGATTTAGGATGATATGCAATCCGCGAAACAACTTAAGGCGGGTATGAGGAAAGGAAAGATAAATTTTGCTGCAGCCTTGGTAGAAATTCAAGAGAATCAGGTTGTGGAGGTACTTTATCAGGTTGCAAGTATCTTAGATGAGTTCGTTGATGTGATGTCCCCAAAACTTCCAAGAACTCTCCCACCTCGTCGTGCTATTGATCACAAAATTAAATTCGAATGTCTCCGTCGGAGTTCGCAGAGTTGAGGAGGCAACTTGATGATTTACTTGATGTGGATTTCAATCAGCCTTCAAAAGCTACCTACGATGCCCTAGTTTTATTTTAGAATAAACATGATGGTTCCATGAGGATGTGTGTCGATTATCGTGTGTTGTATAAGGTAACGATGAAGGACAAATATCTAGTGCCTAACGTTGCAGATTTGTTTGATCGATTGGCAAAATTTTCATTCTTTACCAAGTTGGATTTGCAATCCTATTGGCAAGTAAGAATAGCTGAAGTGGATGAATCAAAGACTCCATTTGGTCTTATGAACACACCCGTTACTTTTTGCAATTTGAAGAATGATATACTGCATGAGTTTTTGGATAATTTTGTGGTGGTACACTTGGATGATATTGTGATATATAGTATATCACTAGGTGACCATGTTGTCCACTTGAGAAACGTGTTCTCACAACTTAAAGAACATCAATTATATTGTAAGAAGGAGAAATGTGAATTTTGTCGTTCAAATGTGATGTTTTTGGGACATTGGATTGTTCAAGGAAAATCAGAGTGGATGGAAAGATGGTTAAGGCTATCATGGAGTGGCTAAGTCCATCTAAGGTTGCTGAATTACATTCTTTCCTTGGATTAGCGAACTCCTATCGGCATTTCATTCAAAATTACTCCAAGAAAGTGAATGCCTTGACGGATTTACTGAAAAAGGATTGGAAATGTGAATGGACTAATGAGCGCCAACGAGCTTTTGAAAAGTTAAAACATGCCTCTTCAACTGGATAGGTGTTGCAGTTACCTGAATTTGAGAAGCCGCTTGAAGTGCACACTGATGCATCTGACCATGCTATTAGAGGTGTATTGGTACAAGAATGCCATCTGATTGCTTATGAAAGCCAAAAATTGAAAGAGATGGAGCAACGGTATTCAACTCATGAGAAAGAGATGTCGATGGTTGTTCATTGTCTTGAAACTTGGCGCCCATTATTTGTTAGGAGCGAAATTCTCTGTTCTAAAGGATAATGTAGGCAACACATATTTCAAGTCCCAAAAAGAAGCTGTCGACAAAACAAGCGAGATGGCATGAGTTTTTGGCTGATTTGATTTTGTGTGGGTTCATAAGCCAGGCAAACAGAATCAAGTTGTTGATGCACTCAATCAAAAATTTATGGAAGCTTATGTATCGGCTTTTGTGACAGTCGAATCTAATTTTCTTTACATAATCAAATAGTGGACTGCAAAGGATGTTTCTTATGCCAAGTTGTTACAAGAAATTAAGGATAGCTTGGTAAGACTGTTTGATCTATGCCGAAGGAAGCATAATATATGTGCCTTCAGGTGGAGGACTGAGACAAGTACTGTTGAAGGAAACTCATTATCTACAATGTGTAGGCCATCCGGGCATCGAAAGGATGTTAGCTTTGCTCTCAAAATCGTATTACTGGCCAAATTTGGTTGGTGAGGTAGAGGCATATGTGAAATCTTGTTTGGTGTGCCAACGGGATAAAACAGAAAGAAAGAAAGAAAGAGACATGTTTGCTCCAGCCTTTGCCGGTTCCATAGCTGCCTTGGCAATCGATTTATATGGATTTCATTTTAGGTTTCCCGAAGGTTGATAGGTTTAGTCCATTATGGTGGTGGTGGATAAGTTTTCAAAATATTCAGTTTTTATTCTAGCTCTACGTGAGTGTACAATGGGCGTTAATGCTGGATTATTTTTCAAGAATGTTATGAAGTACTTTGGAATACTTGAGGATATTATGAGTGATCGGGATTCTCGATTTAGAGGCAAATTTAGACCATTTTATTTAACATGATGAGGTCTGAATTGAAGTTTTCAATAGCAAATCATCCCCAGACTCATGGTCAGACTAAAAATTGGGTTGCCTTACTTGATGCAGTTCAGCTTCGCTACAATCTACATCAATCCTCTATTAAGGGTATGTGTCTGGCTAAGTTGACTATGCGACATATTTAAAAGACGCCTCTTGAGATTGTAAATCAAGGGAGACACAGTGTGTGTCCAGCTGCTTTTTGGTTTGCACAAGATAAACAGGAGATGATTAAGCAAGCAAAGAACAACCTTGCGAAGGTTGCCCAACGTATGAAGAAGTATGCTAATCAAAACAAGAGATATGTAGAGTTTCAGGTTAGGGATAAGGTGATGTTGAAATTAACTCCCCAAATTTGGAAGAATATTAGTAACATGATCGTGCATTGTGGGCTAGTTTAGAAATATGACGGTCCTTTCAAAGTAATCAAACGTGTTAGGAAAGTAGCATATCGACTGAAGCTACCTGATTGTGTGAAGGTTTATCCTACTTTTCACATGAGTTATCTGAAGCTCTTTAATGAAAGTTTGGTGGGAAAAGATCGATTGTAGGCCAAGAGGGCTCCCCCTATAATTAGAAAACAACATGATAAGGAGGTGGCAAAGATTCTAGGTCATCAAAAAATGGAAACGAGTAAGAAAAACAAAAGAACAGACTATCTTGTCTCGTGGAAGAGAAGTAGTGGGATTGATGCAACCTATGAAAATGATGTCAATCTATGGCAGTTTGAGGAAGGTGAATGAGTATCTTAATTCTCTTTCGACTAGGACGACAAACTCTTCTGGTGGGAAAGGTTTTCAGCCTCTTAAAGGTTAACATACGCAATAGCATGTGCACACCTTGCCCTCATGCCAGAATTTTGCGAATAAATGTGTTGATGGTACACACTTCGATTTCCAGAGCAAGAAAAATGTGGGTTTCAAGTTGTGGGTGTGATGCTTCAATTTGGTCGGTGTCAAAGTGTTGCGAATTGGCAAGGCATGGACGGATCCAGCTTGCAGTTAGTGTGCTCTAGTCGTCAAATTCAAGTGTCCAAATCAAGCACATATTTGACATCGGAACATTTGGTAGCAGTCAAGCATATATTCAAATGTCTCGAGAATGAAAATCGATATGCATGTGTACTCAGCGTTGGATTTGGATCGTATAAGGCACGCCAACTCCAATTTTCAATGGGGCAAGCACTCTAGAAAGTTTACTTCCGGATCTGAGTTTACATTTCGTGGCGGATCTATGATTTGGAGGAGTATCAAACAATCATATGTTGTTGATTCATCTATGGAGACAAAATATGTGGCAATTTGAAAAGCATTCAAAGAGGTTGTCTAGCTCATAAAGTTCCTTGAGGAGTTAGAGATGGAACCTGGATTAGCACATCCTATGGTATTATATTGTATTAACAATGATCAGAGGCTAATGAAAAAGAACCAAGAATCCATCAAAGAGAAATCATAGAAAGGAAATATCATCTCTTAAAAGAAGTAGTCTATTGGGTGGGGATGTAATGGTCTGCATGATTGTTTCGAACAAAACCTCTTCGATACATTTACTATGAGCTTACCAAGTACATATTTTGAGGCTTATCTCTGACGCATGAGAACGTGAGACATGGCACACCCACTTTAGGATGAGTGGGAGATTGTTGGACTAGAGCAAGTAAAGTGTTGATTAATTTATAGTAAATCGTTGTAAAGAAACTCATCATAAGTGACTGTCCTATGGATTACCTAACTCCGTCACAAGATAATTATTATTATTTGTGAACTTGATGTTCTACGATATATCAATGAGTGAGATCATTCAGTTATAATCATCATATCGGTATGCTATGAAGTAATAGAAGAAACAGTAAACAAGTTTTCGCATTGGGAATTTATCATTGTTTGTTAGGTAAATTAGTCCACTTGGTAGTTTTCTTAAGAGATCAATTTAAATCTGAGATCAGTATTCTGGAATGCCCGAATCATTGATTCCATGATTATAACACGAAAAAAACTGTTTAAGAAAATACAAGTCGTAAGTGTAAAAATAATTATAAGGATAAAATAGTCATTTTACTCTAATCTAATTATTTGAAGTTCGATGGATAATACATATAGATCATGAATGAAGATGGTATAAATTGTAGAGAATTAATTTATACTACTTTCGTGATTTTTATATAATTTATAATGAGATGCTTTTAATGGAATAAAGGAAAAGTAATAAATATACTAGGCAGACTAGAATTAGCTTGACTGGTATAATTATTGGAGCATAAATTTACTATTTTCCTACTGCTAAACATAGCTCATGTTCGAGCCTCATTCTATAAATATTAATTTTTCCTTAAATTTATTTTTAACTACATATTCGATAAATAAAATAATTTTTCTAAAAATTCATTTCTCCTCAAACTCATTTTTAAACAACACATTCTTCCGAAAAATGACTTATAAAACTCATTTTCTCCACAAAAGTGGTTCTCAAACAAATGGCATAAAATTTTAGATTGTAATCATTAATACATTTTTAGATATTCACTGCTCAGGATACTCGAAGTAGTTGTACTCGTCTTATAATTAATATATACTCACATTAACTGATTGGAGGGGAGAGGGGCTAATAATTAGAAGCAAAATGTTCACAATGGGATAATTTTTATTCTTTTTTAGCTCAAGCCGACAATTTTTCTTCCTTTTCTTAGTAACTAGTTTTTTGCCCGTACAT
>CAIGRP010020611.1:44512-63681 GCA_903798385.1 Fraxinus cuspidata | reverse complement strand
GGCTTAAAGTTATTATAAGTGGTATATATTACACAATAAGTATAGTAGTAGTGGTTCCTAGTAATGTCTATATAAAAAAACATGCACTTTTTTTTGGGGGTGAATTTACCAACTCAAGTTACCTTGAAGGTCCCAATTTACCCTTTCGAGGTGGCCGAGTTAGTGAAGTAAGTGAACACGGCGACCAAATGTTGCGAGTTTGAATTCCCTACTCGAGCTCGTCGCACCGGGCTTGCCTAGTACGGTTCACCTCTCCTTTGTGGTTTGCGAACTACCGCACATGGAGTGAGATTTACCTAGTGCGTATTCACAGTAGTCGGGCATTCGCCCCTTCGGGGTTATTGGGGCTTCGCGGCTGGCAGCGACTGTAGATTCCTACTTCAACAAAAAAAAAATGGTGCCAAGTTGAATGTTCCCTAATTAAATATCAATTTGACAACTAGTACAGGAGTTATGTATCTGTGCTATTTTACTGCTAACATTACACACTAAAATAGTTACAGCTCTCCCATGTTGATGAGACGTATTCCACCAATTGGCTAAAGACTTGATTATTCATATGTCCATTAAGGATCGAAATGATCAAAATGAAAAAAATAATTTTATACAGTTATCCAGTTTAACTACTAATCTTTCTGGGTTCGCTATTCTATGTTTTACTTTAGAGCCACTATAATATGCTCTCGAAAAGTTACTATTTAAGATCTTGATCTAACAAGATATTAACCAAGCAACTATATTTGATTTCCTCTTGTATGAATAAAGAAAAACCTATATTTCGAAAAGACTCCACAATACAAGACTTTATGTATTTTTGCTATTTCATAGTTAGCATTACACGTTTAAAATTTTTTCAGTGTTCAATGAAATTTTGATGAGAGTAAAAACATTTTATAATATTTTGACTCAATATTGATATCTTAAAAGTTTCTCGATTCCATATGCATAAATTCAAACACGTTAATATTTTCACTACTTTCTTAGATATAAACGTAATCATATAATGCATGTTTAATAGACAATATTAGACAGAGATGAAGAAACTAAAATCTTATTCAAAGTCTTGTCCAATCTCGTCTAGTACTATCTACCAATGTTTAACAAAATTTCTTTGACGAGCATGGTGACTTCACTAGTACATTCTTTATTTTTTTTGTTGTATAGAAAGAAAGAAAATGAATAATAAAATATCTAAAATAATATTGAATTTCAAACCATTTAGAGTTAACTGAGTCAAAGAGGAGGCCTTAACTTTCCAGTCGCTTTTGAATCAAACCGTACAGAACTCACATTATACACACCAATACTTGTATACAAAGCACCAGGCCAGCTATAAATACGTTCATGTATAAGTGAGAGAGAGAGAGAGAGAGAGAGCTACATGTGTGCCTAGAGAGATGGGAGAAGACCTCAAGAAATGCAAGAGTGAGAGAGTGATGGAAGAAGGAGCGGAGGCGGAGTTTACGAATGGAAGCTCCGGCAAGAGAAGAAAACTTCCATCCGATTCCGGTCAATTTGAAAACCATGACGTGAACTTCACTGAGAATTTGGTGTCACCGGCGAATTCTATAACCTCCGACTGCTCTAAGGATCACGAGTCAAGCGGCTTTATAAAACAGAACCTAAGTTCAACAGATCTGAAGGTGAAAATTCAAAATTCAAACTCACTTTGATGCGTATGTTTACGAAATGAGAGATGCTACATATACACCTTTGTTTGAGTTGGCAATCTTCGACTTTTACACAAAAAACAAAATGTCACCAGCCATGAGAAATTGCCAACTCAGCGGTAGAAATAGCTTTACATTTACGAAATAGTTTTACTCCATGTTTCCTTTTCAAGTGTTATTTGATGGTTATTTTTTATGAATTTAATGTTTATTTCAGTCCGTGGAATTTGAAACTGAAATCTCCATATCCATCAAAAACGTTTCCAGGTAAATAAATGAAATTAAATTATATTCATCAACTCTTTTAATTAAATTTTCACCGTTTCATTTTCTGAACCTGATATATACATGCATGTGTGTGTGTATATGCATGTATCTTCGATTTTTTTTCTTTTCCATTTTATTTTATTTCTATTTTAGTAGAGAAACGTCGCCAACAAAAGAACTCTACGGAGACTCCGAAGAATCAGAAATGGAGTCGGAAGAATCAGAAATTGAGTATTCGTCCCAATCAGAGAAAACGCCACCACCGCCGGCAAATACTCGCCGGATAATTTCAGTGGCGGAGAAAAGAATGCCATCAGAGGCAGAGCTGAAAGAGTTCTTTGAAGCAGCAGAAAAGTTGCAACAAAAACGATTCGCCGAAAAGTGAGTACAAAATTGAAAATAAAAATAATTATATTTCTCTGGTGTGTGCGCGCGCGCGCGCCCATGATAAGAATCATCACCCCCTCAAACGCTCAATTTAGCATTCATGAGCCACTCTTCACATTAATTAAAATGGAAAGAGAGTAATAACTTTGATTTGATTGATTGGTTTTGCGTTATTTTCAGGTACAACTATGATATAGTGAAGGACGTTCCTATGGAAGGCAAGTATCAATGGGTTCGTTTGAAGCCATGAATGAAAGTGAATACCCAATGAAGCAAAAAGGCATCTTCTCATTTTATATTAAACAATTAGCTAGCTGGCTCTATGTATAGCAATTTCCTTATTTATGTTCTCATGTGATTGAAGTCTCAATGATTTGTTCAGTCGAAAGTGGTTGCAGTAGTACTTTTTTTGGGCACTTTGTATCTGGATTTGTGGATGGTATTTTCAAATTTGTGTGCTTCTAATATAGTACAATGAAGGGCTTGAATTTTTATGTGTGTTTTGCTTTTGAAATTGAAAAGGGTGTTTTGTTTGGGCTTATTTTGGCTTATTTCTGGATGTTTTGAGTAAGTTTTATGGCCACTTATTGCATTTATTCGATTTGGAAGGAAACCAGTGGAAGAGCCTTTAGCTTGCATGAACTATGGGCTGGAAAACGTGTGAATACATCATATATGTCTATGTACATTGTTGAGGATAAAATTAAACTGAATAAATTTTTTTTTTTCTCCCCGTGGTTTAACAAAGGTATCATAGGATGGAGATATGGTGAGTTTAAGTTAAACCGAAGCCCATTTATGGAAAATCGATATGAAAGGTTTATAAAATATGAATATTATCTAATAGCGTAGACGTGTAGATAATACAGTTTAGTGTTTAATATCATAATAGAGTTACGTGAAATTGATCTACATGAGTTGATTGAAGCTCAAGAAGTGAATCTCGACAACATAACTAGTGTCGCATCCAAGTGTTTCAGATCGAAGAATGAGTTAAAATAAGTAATTCATATTGGTATATGACAAGTTTAGTTTGACTGTGACCCATTTATGATATACCCACGTGTAAGATCTTTTTTTATGAAGAAAATAAATATGATGTGCATGTTTATGGCGTATTGAACATGTAATAATTATTTTTCTTTCTAAAAGCTTACGCGTGGAGATAATGTGTTTTAGTATTAGATAACACGAGCTATGCGAGTTGATCTAACTGAGTTGACGGTTACTCAAAGAAATGAATGCCGACAACATAACGTATTGAACATATAATTTTTTTGTTTTGTCTAATTAATTGCTTACATGTGTAAATAATGTCATTTATTACTAGATAACATAATAGAGCTACACGCAGGGCGAAGCCACGATTAATTAACAAGGGTCTTGCAATTTTATTTTATTTTTATTTTTATTTTTATTTTTTTACAGAGGACTTTGATGGTACAATAAACGAAAAGACGAAAACGGGAATACAGTAAGCCCTACCCTAAAATATTTTTCATAATTAATACAATACATTCGCTTAAAGAAATTATTAAATTCATTTTATGTAGACATGCTTTTCTAGCTAAGTCCACAGTTTAAACAATTTTTCATTTGAAATTTATGTTGTATAGTTGGTCGTGAGTTCTGCAGAAGGATATCGAGAATTTACCCTGACATCAAAGAAATGTAATCCAAAAATAAGCAAAAAAAGAAAAAAAAGGCAACGACCACGAATTAGATTTATTAAACTCATTTCATGCAATCATTTTTAACTCACTATTGCTATCTAATCGTTTAACGATTTTGGTAATTGAAATGTGCGTTACGATATATACCCCTTGAGCACTTCGAAAAAAATGTCAAGAACCTTTTCTAATATTCGAGAGTTCCGAAATTGACCTACAAACTATCTTGATAAAATGGTTGATGGCAATTTTTTTTTTTTCCTTTTTTTTTTCAGAGGGACGAGTGGAGTTGGTGAGCTCACCCCTAGATTTGCCCTGATTACATGGAACTGATCTAAACGAGTTGATTTAAGCTGAATGTCCACAACATAACTAGTGTCACCTCTAAATATTTCATATTAATTGACGAGTCAAATAAGTAACTTATTTATTTATTTGTAAAATTTTTAAGCTTAGCCGAAGGCACTTCTGCTCGAGTAAAAGTTGGCACAACCGTCCACTACACGGTGTGGTTCAGACCTCAGAATATGGTCCACCACGCTATGTATTTTGGGTGCCAAAAAATAAACTACTCATTCACTTACAAGCGCTTGTTCACATTTTGCTAGGTTTTCCCAGCTTTATGAAGTACAAATACTATTAGAACTATATATGAAGATAGAGAGATTAAGTATGAGAATTATTACACAAAATTTGTTGTTTTGTTCCATGGGGTCGGTAGACAACTAAGAAAACAGTATGTTTAGATAACTATCTAAATACTTATCACAAAATTTACTATTTTATTATATGCGATCTGGAGACAGCTAAGAGGACAACACATTTAAATAACTATTTAGATACTTATCACAAAATAACTATTTGGATACATATATTATGATTTATTGCTAAATTTAATGAAACATTTAAAGCAACAAGATACTAATCAACTATAAGTATATCACATATGTTAAACAAAAATTGGGATTTTACTTTTACTTTTACTTATTTTTTTGTTAAACTATATTTTTCTACAGGATTTTATATATCACATATGTTAAACAAAATTTTGGAAAAATTATAAATTACTTCATATACTAAAAGCAATTTTCTTAATTAAAATTATAAGAATATAAAACTGATATTAATAGAACCCAATTTTTCTAAATAAGAGTTGTGTTGGTCATATCTTACATGGACTAATTACTCCTTTAACTAATTACATGTTTGGCTATGCTATAAATTATAATTACGAAATTCTTGATAAGTGTGTTTTGACACACTTATTGGAGACCTAAAACTAGTTCTATGATGAAATGAGTGAATTTTTATTTACAATTGTGTAATTATTGTCATAGTAGGCAATAATTCCCAATTTGAAAGATAACAATGTAGAAGAAGAAAAAAAAAATTACTAAAAATGCACAAAAATGTGAACTTGGGGACTAAAGTGTAGAAGTTCTGAAAGTCGAAGGACTTTTCTGATGCAATTTATCAAGGGTATGATTGAAATAAAAGTCAAAATGTAGGGATCAAAATGTATGAGATCAAAGTTGAGGGACATATCGTGCAAATACTGGAGATCTTGAAGGCAAAAACTTGGGGCAACATATGGGCCGTGTGCGCATAGACCAAGCCACTTGCAGGCGAGAGTGCCCAGCTCAAAGGCGTGCTCGAGAGGGGGATTCTCATGCGCGTGTGGTGTTGTTAGGGTGGAAAATTTTGTCCCCGTATTGTAAATTCGAGATTGTCTTTGGGGATATTTTGTGACTTTAGTGCTTTTAAAGGCCCATATCTCTTATTCATGAGAGAGAATTTTTGATAGTATGTGGGGGCATGAACTAGGGCATAAGGACACAAGAAGAGCAGGGTAAAAACCAAAAAAAAGAGTGAAGAGGTTTTGGGGGAAAATCAAGAACAAGCTAATCTTCATTTCAAGAATCCAACCAAGGGAAGGGTTCTACATTTTGTTTGTATTTTTTCCATTATTTTCTCTAACTTGTAATGTATTTTCTCTAGCTTTTGTCCTTCAATTGTATTTAATGTTTTCCATTTAGTTAGTCAATAAATGATCGTGTCGAGCGATTTGTACAATTACTGATAAACTATTGAGTATTTAGATCAAATAGTAAATGTCTTAGTTTCTTGAAAGAGATAGATATATACTCATAATCCTAAATGACCCATTGAATTATTTTTACAAAAAAATCAATGCAATTTATTGAGTTTTAATCGACACAGAAATATAATATAATAAACTAATTGATTAATTAACATGGTTAAAATTGAGACTAATTTCACACGAGAAAGATAATTAATTAAAATGAGAAAATTGTGTCTAACATAGTAGTTAAATAATTTGCTTCATGGCTTATTGAGAAATTAATTAGGCAAAAAATTTAAGTAAAATCCTGAATTCCAACTACTTTACCTTTCCAACATTCCTTGATTTTTAGATTTATTTTTGTTATTATTGTAGAATTTTAAGTTATTTTCAAAATCCAAATTTTTTTGTGTTTTATTGTTAAAATTAAATTTAACTATTGTGTAATTAACTCTTTGTTTGATAGAAATTTTAATTTTAATTTTAACATAAGTCAAAATCAACAATTAATTTTAATAACTCATTTTATAAGACATGATTTTTCAATCATACATTTCATCAGCTTTTATTAATTTTTTTTTAAAAAATGATTTTCATTCTCACCAAACAGGGCTAAGTAATCATTTCTTGCAAGATCGACAATACAGACTCATTAGTCCACTTAAATTACTTTTACGCGACTCATGTGCTTGCGGTATACATTTTTTTAGCAACTATGTTTTTTGTCTGTCAATGAATGTATTTACTCTGATTACTACTTTAAGTAATATTAATTTTAAATTTTTTTTATTTTTTGATACTCACCATAGTCTTAATTTCTCTTATGTTCATTGTTCTTTTCATATACTATTAAACATTTTATGTATGATTCTGACAATGATAAAGTAGCAAAACTTTTACTATGATTAATTTCTACAATGACGATGAAGATATGTTTGGAGGAGATCCAAGTTGGGAAATTTGTTATGCGACGCATTGTACTAGACAATGTTTATATTCGTGTATTGATGCGCTCATGTCAAAATTCTTTTGGTATAGACAATATTTAAGATATCGAAAATAAACACTTGACAAACCTTTCGATTGGAATGAGGACATCACACTTGTTGGAGATGGCCCTCCTCTATTGAACGAGATGGTATTTGCAAAAATTCTAATGAACTTACCAAGTTTGATAAAAGCAACATGTTTGTGGGAGATGCCATGTACGGGAGCGGATTTTAAAAGGTGAAAATATAATCCACTTAAAAAAGTTAATAGAAAAGACTTGTCTTGCTCAAGAATTTAGATTATAGACCCGTCATTCAATCTGAGAGCATATCAACTATTGAATAATAGTTTAAAGAGAATGACAAATTAATCAAAAAAAAGAACTAAACGAATATGTAGCAATTAACGACGATGGAATTAACATACATTCTCCCAACTTCATTGATTGTCCAAAAACTGATTTTTTAATTAAGCTCAATGACGATGTAGAAGTCTACATAATTTAATTTGAATCGGAAAGAAAATGCAAGCCATATTACATTGAAAGAGGCAGGGTAGAATTTTGAAGAATAAATGAAAAGGGGAGCAAAATCAAAAGAAGCAAATAAAGCAATGCGCCTAAATCTTTCTTCAAAAGTCCATGATATAAATTGTCAAGGTCAAGTTAGGGACTTTAAACGAACATTTGTTGGGAGGCAACTTAATTTTCTTATTCTTAATCCTTTTGCTTTTCATATTTGTGAATAGATATAATTTTTGCATAGTTAGATCATATTTTGAAGTCTTTGGTTGATCATGGTTCTCAACAAGTTTGATGGTTCATTTTGACTATGTTGGTTATATTTACCAACTTCGATTTTACCCGTATAATCTACTCCTACTTGAGATTAAAAAAAAAAAAAAAACTCTTCTTTTTTTCTTTTTCTTTTTATATATATATGTTATTTTTTCTGTCAAATATTGTAAACGAAAGCCATAAAATTTGTAGAATGTTGAATTTGGAGATGGGTAATTGAGGATGATTAAATAAGCAAAAAAAAAAACATAAAATGTGAAAGGTAATGTAACAAACAAAAGAAATGGCAAAGAAAAAAGAGAGTGAGAGAAACAAAGAATCAACTTGAAACGAGAATAAAGAAAAAAAACACAAAATGAAAAGTAAAAAATGTATTAAAAACATTTTTATATGCTTCAAAGAATGTGAAACTCTTTTCGGAATTTTTTTTATTTATAAATTTTTTAAATTACTTGGGGCTCTCACTAAAACAGGACCTTAGACGATTGCCTACTCCACATATGGTCAGACTGACACTACAACAATCACGATTTAAGTAGCGTCCTTGGTACGATAGCATTATTATGCTTCGGTAAAGGTGATAGATACTCTAATCTTTCCATCCCATATGCATTATCTCAAAAGCAGCAGCCAAGTACAAATTTTTGACTACCTCGATTGAATCTCGAGATTGGTCTACAATGTTAGAAAGAGAGCGATTATAAGTGTTTGGGTTAAAATGAAAGTTGACGGTGCAGTACAACAGACGATAAATGACTGTATTACTAAGGCTATGAACTCGATGAGGCCAGGTTGTGAGAAAGAAGATGGATCCACCTCAACCTTGATAAGTTGTGCCTCAAATTTGCATGCTTGGTCGGACCATGGCTTTTGGACACCAAGTTGTGGCCTTGATGGATCTCTTTCTAGAATCTGGCCCTCGTTTTTTTTTTTTTTGTGGGAAGGGGGTTTCATTGATGGTGGACAGATCTTGCTTTTTCACCAGGAGTTGAGTTTCTTTAACAAGTCAAGAGTTTTAGATACGAGTGATAACGAACTAGCTACTCGGATATTTATATATCATGTAACAGGGCATACCAAGGTCGATTAAGTATAACAGGATTCAATTAAAGATTTTGATCTTGGGTGCCTTGGGACATGCTTTTTGAAAGTGTCTCACATATAGGCTTGATCACTAACACAAATATTTTCTAAGGCCTTCAACCACTTGAAACAAAGGCTTAAGGTCTGGACCCATAACCCATCCAATGCCTAAGGCGGTATTAGATCATAAAATAGTTAGGTAGAATGTAAAAGAATTAATTATGTACTAGGATAATGAGCATGGACCATGCATTTATAATACTTTGAGGTGTAATCTTAAGAGGATTAGGACACCAATCAAACGGTTCATCTAAGAAGTAGATTGACAACTTAACTAAAAGGCATCAACATGGATGTAAACAATGGTACAGAATACCTCGTGTCTAGAGTATCTTTTGGATGAAACGAAGTTATTGAAGCTGCCTTGTGAATCAAAGACTTATGGGCTGTTCTCTTTGTGTTTCAGTTTTGTGTTTTGAGTTTTAAATTTATTTTGTGTTTTGTGTTTGAGTGTTCATTTTGAGATTCTTTAAAATGTGTTCTTTTTGTTAGGAGCTTGTTTTAGAGAAAAAGAGTTGGTTTAGGCATATTATCAAACGGTTTGCGAGCATAGTGTATGTTTGGGATTTCCAAGAGCTTAGGGGCTGTTCTCTTTGTGTTTCAGTTTTGTGTTTTGAGTTTTAAATTTATTTTGTGTTTTGTGTTTGAGTGTTCATTTTGAGATTCTTTAAAATGTGTTCTTTTTGACATTTTGAAAAATTGTTTTGAAAACGCCCAAAACGCGTTTCGAAAATTTTCACTTGATTATAATAGAAAACACCCAAAATGACAAATTTGTTATTTTGAGTTTTCTTTACAAATTTTTAACTTATTTTCAAAAACGCGTTTTCGAAAATGGGAAAGAGAACGCGTTTTCGCTATTTTAGAAAATCGAAAACAGAAAACGGTTTGAAAATGGTAAAGAGAACAGGTCCTTATCATTTCGAAAATGGGTTGCAACAGCAAATCATGGTACCTTAACTCAATCATGGAGGTTTGACCTTTACATATCGCTTCGACTAAGGTGAAGACATCACTTCGACTTCCTTTATTTGATGGCCTCGATTAAACTAGTAAGCAAGTCTTGTGGAGTGTGAACCTTAGATGGCTCTTGCTATTTTCACAGCTAGCTGCCACGTGATCAATTTCATAGCTAGCTGCCACGTGATCAATGAGTTTCGCAGGATGAGACGTAACACAATATTTATCTTATGAAAATGTAAAGAATACTACGTTAGTAAAAGAAAAAAAAATTACTTTAAATCAAGTCAAAAATTAATTTTAAATACATATTTTACATATGATTCAAACTATTACCCACTTATCAAATACTTATTTCTATTTATTTATAATTTCAGCAATTTATGATTTTTCTCAAATAATCACATAAATATCTTTCTACGGGCATAACAAACATTTTCAAAATAATTTTTTAACTAATATTGGCAAGTATGTTAAAGCAAAACCACTCATTACTTGTCGTGCCTAAATTGAGCTACAATTCTACTTGTCCACTTGTACATGTAAAATCTAAATCGTGTCAATTCAATATGGTTGACTTTGACACTTGTATGCGAATTCGAAGAATATTTCTTTCTATGTACCCATTATTTCAGCCATCTACAAATACAAGAGAAAAATAAATTTTTGTTAACGAAAAAGATATAATCAATTATGTTACGGACTCGCATGAAACCGTCCAAACAAGTATATGAAACACTCCAATTAACCACCATTTAGGTAACATTCAGTACTGTTTGGTTTCCCTGTCTTTGTACCTCGTGTATATAATCTCGTATATATATACGTATATGGTTTTCCTGTCTTCATCCGCCCGTGTGTGTATGTGTATATTGTATGGAAATGTATGCATATATTTTTTGAAATGAGTACTATTCTTACATATATTATATACATATTATATAGCAAGCCCTACTACAGCCACTAGCAATTTTTCTAGAGAGAGAAAAATAAAATGGACTGAAATAAAATAACCTTGAAACAACCTCATGGAAACCAAGAAATTTAAAGAAAAGCTATATGAAACCGAGACCCAAAACTGTAAAGAGGAAGATGAAACAGACCTCACACAATCTTCACACAAGGTACTTGTCAAATATGTTTTGTATCTTTATATGTATGTATATTTGCTCATATTTGTGTTTTCTTAAACTTATAGTTGTGGGTTATTTGCCTTTTGATATCTTACAGAAAAGGAAGAGAATGCAATCTGTGACAAAGAAAGAGATGGTTTCGAAAAAGCCTAAAAGTCTCAAATCTAAGGATAAACAAGTGAGTATTCCTTTTTTTCTTGCTTTTTATTTAAATTTGTGATTAGATCCATACCCACCTTAGATTTTTAGTTATCTGAGAATTGATGGATTAAATTTTATGTAGATATCATGTTGTTTCAATTGATTAATTGAGTTTTGTCACAAAACATTCGCATTTCCGGCAGCTTTTTTCGATTTTCGTAGGATTTAAAGATAATTTGATTTTGTTCTGCAAGGTAATTTTAGGGTTTTGTGGAGGGGAAAAGGAAAACAAGATTTGGCAAAAATTATCGGACGTGCGAAAATAGATTCAGCAAAAACCGTTCTTCGATGTCCAAAACTTACTTTTATCGCGAATTTAGAATCATGTTAAATTTTATTGATCTATAGATGCACTTGAGGCAAGTCACGCTGCGTTGTTTCCAGATTTGCTTTATTTTAAGTTGATTGTCGTTTGAATCCACTTAGACCATTTGTCAGGTGATTTGTTCTAGGAAAATTTTTAATGTTCAAAAACTATATCCTCTCAGTGAATTATGGAATTATTATATCACCTAACTTACAAATATGCAGCACAATCACGTTATATCGAGATTGTTTGTTTGATAAATTGTTGAGCATACGGCGTGCAATTTGTATGAAGAACCTGTTCAGTGTCTGAGACCCAAATTTCTTCCAAAAACCTATAAGTATGTTATATCTATAAGTCTGGCCGAACATTTATTCTATCTATTTTAATATTGTAAATCAGAGTTTTGAAATTGACTGAGCAAAATATGATTTATTATTTTGGTGGTAATTGTTTATAATATTTTTGGTGTTATTTTCAGATCTTCATTCTTTTAGGTGATTGTAGTAAAATTATATGTGTCGTAAAGAATCCTCAATTTTATGTATAGTTTCATGGCAATCTGCTTCGAGTAGTGATTTTGAACCGGAAGATCCAAAAACGAGATATCTTAGTGAGACTAACCAGAATGAGGCCACATGAGTTTTAGTTCTGGTCCTATATTCTTTTTGTATTGTACTCCTCGTCTATGGACTGGGTAAGCTTTCTCTTGCATTGTTAATTGGAAGTCAGTCTCCCACCTAAGTTTGTACTCTTATTTTATGCTATTAATAAATTTATGGTTTTAACCAAAAAGAAAAATTATGAAGCTTTGGAAAGTTGTTGTAGTAAGGTTCATGTGATTGGTCTTTTGAATAATACGGATCCTAATAAGAAGGTGAAGGGAAATCAATTGTATCAAAGGGACAACTTCAAATAGGCTACTTGACTCAATTGAGGTAACTCGTGATTACAAGATTCTTTTATGGACTACTCCACGTGAGAATTGGGAAAAGCAAAGGGATTGTCAAGGAGCACATGTCCTTAGGCTTCAAAAATGAACTTTTTTCATTCCAGTACACATCCTACGGGAAGAAGGTTCTTGAATGACGTTATACTTTTTGTTTATTCATCTTACACATTCACCTGTAGATGACTATAGTTATATCTTTTGCTTACATGTTATCTGGATTTCATAGAGCAAATCTCATGTATTACGGCTACAACTTGTGATGATTCATATACGATCAACATTTTGTCTATATACAGTCACTTCAAAATGTATTGGATGCTTGAAAATGCTTCACGTGATTTAGAAGATAACATCTAACAATGATTGATTTAATCTCCTTTTAACAGGTGTCTTCTAGTAATTCCAAGAAATCGGGAAGGTTGGCTATTTTTTGAACACTTGGAGGTATACATGATGTTAATTTTTGACATGTTTACTGATTGTATGATCTACTACAGAAGTAAAGGAAAGAGGTCCAGGTTTAGTGATATATACGAGGATGTTGAAGCTAAATTTTCTGTTATGGAGCGAGCCGAGAGAGTTTTGGCAAGATTAGCAAATGATGCCCCTAGCTTTGGGAAGTGTATGCTCCCATCAAATGTTGCTCATGGATTTTGGCTGGTAAGCTAGCATGTTTTGCTAAGGTTAAAAAGTTCACTTATATGTGAATAAGTAAGTCTTAATATAAATAACATTGTCATTGATAGAAATTGAAAGTATTTTACTTATTTGATAGTAAGTTAAGAGTTACTTTCGAATTATAAACTTTTTTTTTAAAAAAAAGAAGAAGAATAAAGTAACTTATTGAAACGTGTTTGGAAAAAAAAAAATATTAATTATCTTTTACTCATTTTTAAGCCTGACTTTTTATTTAGCTTAGCCGAACATTTACTTTGTGCCTTCTGAAAGGATATAACATCCAATGGTGAGCTGAATTAAATTTTTGTTTGAACGCTCTCATGACAGCATCTTCCCAAGAGTTTTTGCAGCCAGCATTTGCCAAATCATGATGCTACTGTTGTTTTGGTAGATGAATGGGAAAATGAATATGAAACATCATATCTTCTGTATAGAAATGGTCTGAGTGCCGGCTGGAGAGGGTTTTCCGTATCTCACAGACTACTGAAAGGAGATATTTTGATTTTCCATTTGATTGAACCGTGCAAGTTAAAGGTAATTGTTTCATCATTTAGAGTGTTCGTTAGTGACCGAGACCTGAAGCCCATAATTCTGGCATTTTATTTCACTATATGACTTGGAACGAGAAGAAATTGACATCAGTTTGAAATTTGAGAACCTACTAACCTCATGATTCTTTTGCTTGGCAAAGAAAAACTTGCAAATGTTTTCTAGTCAAGCAAACTGTCAAACATTCTATGTTTTCAAAAGAAATCAGGTTTTCTTGGAGTTGAAAATTGAAATGGATTATCCCTAAAAGCTCTAAGCTTGCTGAAATCATACTACATTTCCTGTGTTTATTAAGCTGAATATTTGGAAATGGAACGTCAATATATAAGCATGATAAGCATTTCTGTTCCGTGGCACCTTTTACAAAGCTCCCTGTTTTGAGGAAATTTTGTTTCTACACTTTTATGAAGATCTCGTGGCACACTTTACTTTCCTTCTTGTTATCCTGAGGCAATATGTGTAGATGTGTAATTTTTATGAATATACAAGTGTGCTTATATGTATGTTTTCATATAAAAAAATTATGCTTCTATGAAGATTGTATTATTGTTCTTAAGCAACGTCTTTTGTAGGTACAAATAGTGAGGGTTAATGACACAGATGTTGTGGAAGCTGCACTTTGCCTCTTGAACATGGATTCTTGCCGAAATGAGATGGATTGTGGTATGTCTTTACTTGTGTCGTTGCTTTTGTTATCTTATTCATTAACAATGGTCCAAAAAACATCATGTTCTATTTGTAATCTTTTGGAATGTCACACTGGGAAGATATCGTGAAGAAAGACAATAAGAAGCGCAAAAAAGTAAAGTATGTGGAGCCTTTTCCGCCTGATACTTCTACACCTGTAGATAGCATTCGTGGTAAAGGCAAAAATACACCCAATTCTAGCCTTGACCAATCTGTAAGTAACAGCGATGGTTTTGGCTCCAAAGTTCTTCAAGGTATCAAAGTTTTGGATTTTTGTTGAATTTTTGCAGTTTGAGACCCTAAGAACTTTAATTGATCCCGGTAATGGTTTGATTATTAGGTTCGGAAATCACCAACCGCCTTCCGCCAAAAGACTTCTGCTACTCGGAAA
Organism: Fraxinus cuspidata; assembly: GCA_903798385.1. Classification (NCBI taxonomy): domain Eukaryota; kingdom Viridiplantae; phylum Streptophyta; class Magnoliopsida; order Lamiales; family Oleaceae; genus Fraxinus; species Fraxinus cuspidata. Next base: position 48,817 of record CAIGRP010020611.1, on the reverse strand, counting down.
CACCATTTCTACATGACCATCCTCACAAGGGTGTCACTTGTAGGTAGGCTCCTTGAGACTTTTTTGGCTTTTGGCTCTCCCTGCCTCGGGGCTCAGCACCTTTCACTGCTAGTTTTTTCTTGCCCCGAAAAGACATATTTGTTGGACAAAGTCTCAAAAGCTTCGGAGTTCGTTATTACATATTGGGGAAGGTATTGAATATATAAATGAAAGCTTTTGGAGTATAGCAGCTGACAGAAAATCTCAATATACAGATATGTAAACCAGCATGTTCTTGTGAAATTAACTGGTATGTTACAGATGTAAAATGAGAATTTCTACATGAATCCTATAGTCAACTGCCAAACAGAAATGTGAATTATTTGAGATCTTTTGAGGGTTTATGTTGCATGATATGTACAACTCCCTGTACAAATTTGCAATGGCATGTATATGAAAAATCAAATTCAGTGTGGAAAGGATGTGGTGCTGTCATATTTTCTTGTGAACACATTAGCCCAAATTTTCTTCTTCTAGTGGGGCCAAACTTAGGCTGATGCCGAGCTTAAGTGCAATTGGAAGTAATTATTTGGGTATATTCAATAAAACTAGTTAATATGTTAGTAAGTAATTAATTTATGTTCATTTCTAATACTTAGGTTTATCCAATTAAAACCTTAATCACATTATGTGCCTACATTTAATTTATGGATAGTTAGTTCTAGATCTGGCTACTCAGAATTATTACAGGTGATTTTTTTTTATTTTTTTGTTGTATTTAATTTTTAGCAATACTAGATCCTAAAAGGATTTAAATATGGATAAGAAATCTAACCTGCGCTATGTCAATTCGTCTTCTTAAGCATTTGGTTAAGTTTGTTCGATGAAGAATTTTTTAATTTATTTTTTTATTTTTGGGTAGTAGGTGGCCTGGAGAAGATGAGTATTTTCTATTTTTTTTTTCTTATTCGATTTCTTTCTTTATTTCTTTCCTTTTTAATTCTTCACTAGAGTTAATTATTAATTATGGTTGCGATAAAAAATTATTAAGAGGGTGTTTGGTGGGGATTAAAATTAGAATTTTAGTAGATTTTGATAGAAGTTTTTGAAATGTGTGGTTGAAAAGTTGTAGGACTCATGAAAAATGTGGTTGATATTGATTGTTTGACTTTGACTTTGATTAAAATTTGATTTTAATCTGAACCAAGTCGGGGCTAACTATGACATGGTAATCCTTGTTGACCATTGATGTATTGGAGGGCAGAGTAATTTTGATGGGATGCCACATCATATTTTCATCATACATATAGAACACTTTTAGAATTTTGGTCGAAATTTTACTTGGGACTAATGGGATCCAAAACCTCAAGGGACTAACGATGTCCATTTTAAAGTTTGAGGATGTTTTCCCGACAAAGTTCTGGGACAACAGACTTCAATCCATGAATCGAGAGTACAAAGGTACGAGATTTTAATCAGTTTTTTTAACGATATTATCAAGCAATGGCTTAATATCTATTAGTTCATGACAGATCATCAATTGGACCCAGCTCTCAAAAAGCAATGTATTGCAGCACATATTTACATTTCAAATACACAATAAAAATAAAAAAATAAACAGGAAGATTAACCGAGGATTAGGGCCTTCTCCTGACCCACACCGTGCCCATCTTCGCTCGCTTATAAAAGGGATGAGATGGGTGGAATGATGGAGACGGGAAATGGGGTTCCTAATAACTTTTAGTGGTACTGGACATTGAAATTGCACGATGGTAGTTATGATGGTGTATATAATATACATCATGTTTTTTATGGAGATTAAAATCTAGATTTTAATTTAAGTCAAAATCAACACTTCATTTTAATCACATGTTTTGTTCCGGTTTTGAGTCCCATTTTTGGGAAATAAGAAAAAAAAAAGTTTTGATTTACATATAAAATTATTTTATTGTAGAATGTGTGGTTGAAAATAAGTTTTGAAAAAAAATGAGGGTATGTTCTTTTTACCATTTTCATGTTGTTTTCTGTTTTCGATTTTCCAACACAATGAAAACGCGTTCTCTTTCCTATTTTCAAAAAAGCGTTTTTGAAAATAAGTTAAAAATTTATAAAGAAAACCTAAAACGACAAGCGTTTTGGGCGTTTTCAGTTATAATCAAGTCAAAATTTTAAAAATGCGTTTTGGGTGTTTTCAAAACAATTTTTCAAAATACTAAAAAGAACACATTTTCAACAATTTCAAAAATGGACACTCACAAAATTCATTGAATTCAAGACACAAAACTGAAATACAAAGAGAACATTCACTGAGCTTTTGAAAAATAGAAGCCAAATATAGACTTTATAAGACCCCCCACATCTTTTCATCCGTATATTATTAATATTTATCAAAATCTATCAAGAATTTGATTTTAACCCCCACCAAGTAGACCAATAGTATAACTCTTATTTAGCTCATGATTGATTTTAACTCTTTTAATGAGTAATATGTCGAAATCTTGTTAACATCGGTTATAGGGTGTCAATTTTTTAGAGCATTTAATGCGCCACATGCTAATGGATCAAAATTGATACTTAAAATAAGATGCTTCAATTAAGGAGATGATGTCATGTGACCCCTCATCTAATGATCATCATTTTACAAGTAACACTAAATATTCATTTCTTTTGTGTCATTTGGGGTAATGCTAATAATTCAACCATAAGCCATTATTTTTTCCTTTTGAGTTTACTCTTTTATTGTTAAAGTTAGATATTTGATCTTGATCTTAAATTTAATTTTTGTTGATCGTTCCTTATCATGCAATTTCGCTCATATATCTTACCGACGCTCAAACATATTTGTCTCGTATTATTAACTTCTCATATGTTCAAATCTCAGATGTCATCGATTAGTAACATGCCCATACATGTTGGAATTAACTTGCGTACATACGAGTCGGCTCAGTATCTGTTGTCCAAGTCAACGGTACAAAAAATGGGGTCAACAAGTATAACTCTTATTTAGCCTTTTTTTTTTAGCCCCATTACGTTGAAAAATAAAAAAAAATAAAAATTGTAATAATGATTTTTTGGCGAATGTGCAGTTAAAAATTATGATTTTTTTTTGGATTTACGTGTAAATTATTTTATTGAAAGAATGTGTGATTGAAAATAAATTTTGAGAAAATGAGTTTTAAAATAATAGGGCTCAATCATGAGCTAAATTTTGGAATCATGTAAAATTATTAATTAAAGGAGTTATTAATTTATACATGGGTTAAAAATTTATTAATTTGCACATAGCATTTATAATATCAATGCACCGAAGTTTAAACAACCAATTATTAATAATATTGTATTGATCTAACTTCTAAGTAATTAATTAATCAAGTATTAATCAACATATGTTACTTAACTAAATAAATAAATTCATTGTACATATTTTTAAATAAGTAAAATCCATAGGTGTTTTATTTATTTAATCAAATGAGTCACCGCTTTAAATTAAAGATAAATTCTATTAAATTAAACAAAATTGAGAATGATACGACTTTGGAGCCTATTATGTACAAAGAAACCGTCCAAGAATCAATTGAAACTTCGAAAGTTTTATATTTAAATTTCAGAATTTAACCCCAAAAACTTTTAGGTGTAAGAAAAATGAGAGATGATATAAATTTAGCACCCGTTTCACTCCATTATTCTATATTATAATGAGATGAATAGTAAATTTTTGAAAAATGTGTAGTTAAAAAAGAATGAGTTTTTTATTTATTTACATGTAGCCCATGTTTGACATACGTTTTTTCAAAACTCATTTTCAACCACACATTTTTCAATAAAATAATATTTTTCTTCACATCATAATTTTTTCTTACTTTTTAACCACATATTTCTCCTCATATTACTATTTAAAATATATTATTTCCTCAATAATATGTTAGATATTTATATAATAAATATAATATGTGAAAGAATTAATTAATTCAGATGAAGTGTCCAATTGGTGAAAAGTGTGGAATTTGTGTGGGAGGTCAGGGGTTCGAGTCACGCCTCATGCATTATATTAAAAAGTCTTTGATTGGACTTTATTGATTCTAATAATAATAATTATTATTTTTTAATCATTTTCGAAATTATTTAATTGGTCAACTAACCAGTAAAATATAGTCGTTTTTAATTGCCCCAATATTAACAACTAATTACCAATAACTATAAAACCTGCATATAATACTGGATCATAGTGGGGACAGTTACATCATTTTTTGCCTATATAAACACACATCTGGGTATTAGAAAATTGCAACAAAAACGAAATTGTATCTTTCTATTCAGTAAAAAAAA
>CAIGRP010020611.1:0-44492 GCA_903798385.1 Fraxinus cuspidata | reverse complement strand
TTTTTTGCCTATATAAACACACATATAGGCATTAGAAAAAATAACAAAAATGAAATTGTTTCTTCCTATTCAGTAAAAAAAAATATATTATACTCAATTTTACATATTTATGGAGTACACTTGAGAGTTCTGAAAACCATTTGTGATTGCTGCACAATTGGTTCACTTGATCGTTGTATCCTGAAAGTGATTGTGCACAGAGGTCTCAGCAGTTATCGACGGGTAATTTCGTTTTAGGATATCGTGTTTTGCACTTTATTGTATTGGAACTAGATTAATTTCTAATATAATATACATCAAACATACCAGTAATATGATTATATTGAAGAATATGTGATTGATAAAAAGAGAGAAAAATGAATTATAATTAATGTTGAATAATGTGAGCCAAACGGAGATTAAGTGTGTGTTTGTTTCCATTATTGTAGAAGAAATTGAGTAATGAATATTATTTTTTGAAGAATGTGTAGTTAAAATTTAAAGTAACTTTATTAATTTGTGTGTAGAATATTTTATTGAGTGAATATGTACTCTAACAAATAATATTTTGAAATAATGGAAACGAATGAGGCCAAAACTTCAAAAGAAACGAAAAAATTGAGTCATACTTCAAGAAAATATCACAATCTATCTCCGCACACACAGCACCCAATGACAATGTACAAAGATTTCGAATTTGAAATATGAAAATGGGTCCCACACTAGGGTTTTGGGAGGGAGGGAGGGAGGGAGGGAGGGAGAATTTCAACGGTACTCAACTCCTCACCTTTACCTTTTCCTTTCCCTTTCATTAGCCCATCAAAAAACAATCATCCATCTTCAACAAGATCAATAATCAAAACGAAAACACACACACATACACGTAAAGAACAAGAAAATGGTGGTAGCAAAGAAGGCGGCGTACGAGGAAAACCGGCAGAAGAGGCTGGAAGAGAACAAGAAGAGAATGGAACAACTCAATCTCAACAAGCTCGCTCAAGCTCTCCATACCCCCAAATCCTCCCCTGTAACGATATTAATAACAAAATTTAGTTTCTTTGTACTGTCCAATCCATCTTAACAAATACGTGATAATGGGTTGTTTTGTTATATGTGATAGATGAAGAAGGTGAAGCCAAAGGTACCCAAACAGCCATTAGATCTCTCTTCTGTGAGAAGATCAAGCCGAGTAGCAGACAAGCCTCCCCCTAATTACAAAGAAGTCAGTAAAACATCGAACTATCTCACGACTGTCATGATTTGTTTTGTGTGATTCTTGTGATAGTGCTTTGGTGATCAAAGCCTTTTGCTTCTAGACTTAACTAGACCAAAAGATTGGGACCAATGAAATACAGATGAACCAGTTAAAAAAATTGTATTCCTTGCACATATCTATAAACTAGCTTGTAAAAAACCTTCGTCAGTGGAGATTGATAACTTGAATCAGGGTTGATTTAATTTGTATTGGGGTTTATTTAGCCTATATTTCGTCGATTTTAAACCAATTGTTGAAAAAGGAAAAAAAAAACAGGTTATTTCGATGAAGACTTTTAAACTAACAATTAAGTGTATTGTTAAGTTTCAAAATGTCCATGATGAGAAGGTGTTTAAAATTTGTTGAGTGTATAAATTCAAACGAAACTATTATGTGATTATTTTTGGAAATATCCAAGTTTGCATATTGACGATTGTTTCTACTTTTTCGCAAGTTCTCTTCACTACTTTATTTAGATATTTCAGAAATCAGAACATTAATGTTATTACTTCACAAAGAGGATTATTATAGGATATCCCAGTCCATTTTTTATAGGTAAAGGAAGTGCTTCAATGATTTTGCTAAACTCCCTTTTGAAGCTAGCTTATGCATTTATGTTAGGTAGCATAAAAGTAGTCTCTTTAGAGCATATTTAGTACATAGACTTTGCAAAATGAACAAGATTAAGGAAGTAAAATGTGTACAGGAGTAAGAGTGGATTAGCAATTCTTTACAGATTAGAGCATTTCTAGTACAATCCTTTTATTTGTATGACTTCACGAGTTCAAATAAATGCTCTTGGTTTTGATAGGTTGGAGTTGAACCATTGGGGTTGCCAAGGAGGAGGTTTGTACATAGTTCCTTCACTTCCTTTTTTGGTTTTCCAAATGAAACAAATCTAATGGTATATATTATACTGATTCCTCCTTTTTTGGTGGTTTTCTGATGGTCCTTTATAGCTATCAAAGAAGGGATTTGCTAAATCGAGTCTATGCCTCAGATGAACATCGACAATATGCTATTGAAAGAGCAGAGCAACTACAATCAAGTTTAGATCAAGACATTCCTAATTTTATCAAGCCTATGCTTCAATCACACGTCACTGGTGGATTTTGGCTGGTAAGTTGAGGAAAATATTATGTCCGACTCTTAAAAGAAGTCAATAATAAAGAGGTTAGGGTAATGAAAAATGCTTAGGATATATCAGCAACAAAATATAGATGGTATAATGGACCAGATTTTAGCCCTTTCTTTTCTAACACCATCTGGCATTCTAGAGTCCACCCTAAAAAAAAGTTGGGGGCTGTCTTTTGGCAACTGATATCCTACAATTTCTAAGCTTTTCATGATCAAGGGAAGTTCATGATCCTTCGGTTGACTAATTCATCATAAGCCATTATAACCTACTAAGTTTAAATTTTGGAAATTTATTTGTCCAAGACATGTTTGGTAAGCATGACTTGACAATAATTTAGAATATAAAGAAGTAAAAATCTTGGTCAATCTATGTATTAAACATGCTTTTAACATTTTAAGATGGGTGGTTAATAAATTTAATAACTTAACTAAATGGACTTAACTTTTCAAAAACTATGTAGACTTGAACCTTGATAGTAATGAACATGAGTTTTAGAATCATCAATATGAGGTTGTTTATAGCGTATTTGGTAACTATATCAGCTTGGAACGTGTTTTTAGAAACATCAACAGTAAGTTAATATTTTGTGGTCAATAAAATTTGGTGGCTACTTGAATCATTTTTTGCTACTTTGCTCAGTTTGCTGTTTTTAGAATATGCCATATTGTTAATACTACATTTTGCAATAGGGTCTTCCACAGAGCTTTTGCAAAACTCACCTTCCAACTCGTGATGAAACTATAATTTTAGTGGATGAAGAGGGCGACGAACATCCCACAAAGTATCTTGCTCAGAAAGCAGGACTTAGTGGTGGATGGAGAGGTTTTGCAATTGACCATGAGTTAGTCGATGGGGATGCACTGGTTTTCCACTTAGTATCTCCTACGACATTTAAGGTAATCTTGCGGAGTTCGATGTTACTCTTGATGGTTACATTTGATTTACTTGCGCGAATTGTTAGTGTCTCGCTTAAACCATGGAGGTAGTATAATGCAAAAAATGCTTGCATCCGACTTTGGGAACACTAGGCTTACAAGGTTTTGTCCATTGGATAGCATATGACGATGTTTCTATCTATGCAGACGGCATAGATTAAACTTAGAGTGTGTCTGGTGTGCAGTATTAAATAGGATTAGAAAATGCAGAGAACATGATTTTAGTTTCATTTTCTTTCTTAATAGTGTCTGGTGTTGTGAAGTATAATATATCAAGTATGCCATTAAAGTCAAATGGCACGAGGACAAAAGTTGCCCTTTAAAGAACATGAATTCTTGCAATTGAATATTTCTTCTGAAAATGTACTAAACACCATAGAAGTTTCCTAAATGATTTTTCTATTCGAATTTCCATCATTTGGCACCAGGATCATTCAGTGAACTAAACTACTAGAGTAGAACCAAAATATAATTATCAATTAGACTGCCAAAAATTAAATTGTCAAATGGTTAAATAATATGTTTCTTTGTTTTAGATTTGTCTGTTTTGATGGAAATGTGATCTCAAATTCCTTCTATACTTCTCATTAATATATGTTAAATCTGAAGATTTTGTCATTCTTGTTATTTTTGCTACCTGTAAAATTTCAGGTTTACATTATAAGGGTCAATGAAACTGGAGATGGTGACAGCTGATTATTCTGTGTTACTTTGTACTACAGTAAGACGAATACGAAGGTAACATGATCATTGTAAGTCACATCTTTTGTAGAAATTGTAGAAAATACTAGAAAATCTGGACTAAATAGGATTGAAGAAAAACATATGTTAAAATTTTGGCATGTTTTTAATGCAGATTCTACATGACAGACTACGAAGGGAGGGAGCTTGGTTCTTGTGAAGAATGTAAGCCAGTATTACTATTAGAAGATGTGCATTAGCAAGTGTTCATAACCCATAAAGTTCTTTTGGCCTGCCTGTAGAAGGGCTAAGATAGAATTGATTAAAAGGATCTTCCGTGCATAATCATGTATAATTTTGGAGACTTCTTTTCGTAGTTTACGTAAAATTAGTTTCTTTTAGATGTACTAACATCTAGACTTAATGGTAGTTTCTTGGTTTAGAGTTCTAAAATTATGAATGTTTTCATTCTGTTGTGCTTAAGAAAATATTCAGCTAATATTACAAGTTTCTATTTTAATTTAAGTGTCCATAACGACTTCATCTCCTATATCGCTTGCAGAAAATTTACATTGTGGGTGTATAAAAAACTGAGGGCGCCCTCTCCTTACAAACCCAGTTTTACAGTAAATTTTACCAAACACGAATTATTATAATTGGTATAAAAACAAGCAAAACCACCATCTTGTGAAGGGCAATTTGGTGGGAGGGTAATCCTAGTACAATACCAATTTCTTGAAAAATGAACTACCATGAACGATGGGGTGAAATTGAAGAATCTAATCATATTGTGGAAGGGAAGGCTTTCCATGAACGATTATTATAATTGGTATAAAAACCAGCAAAACCACCATCTTGTAAAGGGCAATTTGGGAGGGTAATCCTAGTGTAATATTGATTTTTTTGAAAAATGAACTACCATGAATGATGGGGGTGAAATTGAAGGATCTAATCATATTGTGGAAGGAAAGACTTTCCATGAACGATTATTATAATTGGTATAAAAACAAGCAAAACCACCATTTTGTGAAGGGCAATTTGGGAAGGTAATCCTAGTATAATACCCATTTCTTGAAAAACGATTATTATAATTAGTATAAAAACAAGCAAAACCACCATCTTGTGAAGGGCAATTTGGGAGGGTAATCTTAGTACAATACTGATTTCTTGAAAAATGAACTACCATGAACGATGTGGGTGAAATTGAAGGATCTAATCATATTGTGGAAGGGAAGACTTTCCATGAACGATTATTATAATTGGTATAAAAACAAGCAAAATCACCATCTTGTGAAGGGCAATTTGGGAGGGTAATCCTAGTACAATACCGATTTCTTGAAAAATGAACTACCATGAACGATGTCGTGAAATTGAAATATCTAATCATATTGTGGAAGGTAAGGCTTTCCTATGGGTTTATAAACGAATATAAAGCAGCAAGTACTGAGAATTTCAACATAATAAAAACATGGCGCTATCATACTGTAAGCATAATTGGAAATTAATTTTTTGAATTGTTCATCTTTTGTGAAAGAAAGTTCCTGTCAACTTCATTAAGATCAGATTATTTAAGACAATTAAACATGTCTATCTTTTGCTTAAATTGAATTACTTGGGTTGGTAGTTAACTTCCAAGTTATATTTCATGGTGACTATGTGGAGCCCTAAAATTTCATAGAATAGAATTCAATTATTTTAGGTGCTATATTTTATATTTTGAAAAAAAAGTTGGGAGATTAAAGTGATATATATATTAATTTAATTTTAATTGGGTCAAATATTTAAATTTTTATAGAGCAATGATAAGTATATTAATATTGGGCTCGTTGGGTAACTTGTATTTAACCATCCATTTTACTTTTGAGAAAAGTTAATTCGGATAAGCGAAATCTAAGTTACTGATGTTTAAAGAGTTGTCATTAAATATTATTTTATTACTTTTGTTTTTGACTCGTGAAAATATGGGCAGACGTGGTAGTTGGGATCGAGTTAAAGCATGATGTTTTATTGTTTTATTTGACTTGGATAGAAGTTTTAGGTAAATTGGACTTCCATTTTCTACAAGACACTTATCTTGTATTTATCCATTTATGCAACCAATTTTTCCCCTTAGAAAAAGTATAAGAAATCACAAATGAGAGAAGTCGGATTTCTTTCACTATATAATTTAAATTTATTTAAATACGACAGCAGGAGGAAAATAAAGTTGGCATGTGATTTGGTTTTGTTTCTCCAAAAATTTATTTCATTTGACTAGGTAGGATTATGAAGTGCAAGTGGTTTGTCTCATTTAATTTATTTCTTCATATTGATAAATATTATGCTAATGAAAGTTATGATATGATATGTATGTAATGGCCATTCGGTACAAAAATATATGATAATTATTGAACTCTTACCGATTTCAAAAGATATAATATGACGGTGTGATATTTTTTATGCATGATTTAATATTTTTATTCAGGATTGCACAAAACATTCGTGTCCTACAAAGTATTCTCATATACTTACCATTTTCTCTACCTCTCACAGATTAAAATGGGTCGTTGGATGGCGGTGATGATATGCAGTCGCTCTATTTGGATTCATTGGACTTAATAAATTAAATCCAACATAACGTGACTAAAGATTTTATTTTCAGCATTTACTTTAATTTTATTATTAGGTAGATCTTTTATTTAGGATTTGGAACAAAAGTTGTTTGAATTTAAAATTCTGTGGGTGACTCGATGAGTTTAAACTAATTTCATTTATGTTGGTCTTCTTTATTTAAACTTATTTCTATTATACTATGTCTTCTTTATTGTTAAAAGTTTTAGTTTAAATAATAATGTTGATTTGGAGTTTTAGCCATACGGTGAGTATTCTTGTCAAATTAGGACAAAACTCCCGAATTGAATGGGATCGAACTGGATTCGAATCGAGCGGTTATTCATAAGTTAAATACCCGAATGGGTATATGAATTGAGAATCGACGGGTTCGGTTCGGTTCTCGATTTTAGACCTAAAACCAAATAAGAATCGAATTTAAATAATTTTTTTAATTTTTTATATTGAATTAATTAAATTTTTTTTAATTTTTTCTAAACAAAATAACAAATTTATTGATTAGTGTTCTAACTCTCAAGTCAAGTCCATGTCTAGATAGTGCAGCCCAACCCAATTTCTAAATTCAATTTTTTGATTTAAATTTTTTTGCCTAATTATTAATTTCATTCTTAACCCAAGATCTGGAAATTTTTAAGTTTTTGTTGTTTCTCTTTCCAATTTCATATTTTCATTCAGTAACCATTGAGTCATTGACTCCAAATTATTTGATAAATTGAAAACCTATATTTACATGCCCAAATCGAAGCCGCCGACTGCCTAGTCTGATTTTCCCTCTCCAACCGCCCATCCAAGCTGCGACCTCCAACCAAGACCATCCATCGTTGATCATTAGAAATCTATTAAAAAATTTAATTATGGTACGAAATCGAACCCGAACGATTCCATAATTATATTTGGACCCGGCGATTCCATTTATTAAATACCCGAAAACTTTGGCTTGATTCGATTCTCTTCATAACCGAATCGAACCGAACCATGTCCAGCCATATTTCATGGTCTCCATGCACATCCACTTAAAATGAATAGTTATAATAATTGTAAAAGAAATTGTCACATTACTTATGTCAAAATTTAGTATTAATATAACCAATGAAAATTATTATACAACCATAAATAAATAAAGGATTTGCAAAATATTCCATGTAACTTCGAGGGTATATGTAAAAATTTATGTCACGATGCAAAACTGTATTAAAACTTTTGATAGGGACTTAAATTATAAAATTTGGGTCATTACAGTTTGACATCAGAATGCCTAGATTTAATTTTTTGTAGTCCCATATGTATTTTCAAATTTTTTTTAAAAAGGTAAACAGTGCATGTCACTGTTCACAATGCTTCTATTCATTGTGAACACTGTTCAAGTGAACAGTGATCGATAAAAAAAATAGATTATATATATGTATGGAATTAATTTTAAATGTTTCGTGTAAGAAATATTTAATTGTTTAGCCATTTATTTGCGTAATGTTGTTAAAAAAATAATATTTTCTTAAGCTATATGAATTTAATGATGATGTAAATTTAAAGTTCTTAAATATGTAAGAACGTGAAAGATCTTTGGCACTCAACGACCACCAATCGACCACCCTCCGACGACTCTAAGATATGTAAAGAGTTAGGAAGATGAATTTATTCAAACTTTTTTTTGTATAACTTAAATATTTTAAATTGCCTACTTTTAAATTTTTAAGATATGCATGTTAGTTTTCTCACTAAATTTATGATATGTATTACGATAATATAGGCATAACATGTTAGACTTAGTATTGGCATGGGACAGGTGACTTGATATAAAAATTTTGGAAATGGCACCACATACTCACACGAATTTTATGCGTGATTTATTGCGAACGGTATAAGAGTTGAGCAGGCAGATTCAAGAACCTCCATAGCAAAATGCACCTCCATTTGTCCCTAGTGCTGTCTCAGTGGTTGAGCAGATTCGTAGGTACAAGCATCGTACTTTCGACGGTGGTTCAGACCCATTGGCGGTTAAGGAGTGGATTAAGGCTTGGAGTGCATCTTTCGACACATTGTTTGTACAAATGCACAGAAGGATTGCTTGTACAAATGCACAGAAGATACTATGCGTAGAGTTTATGTTTGTTAGAGTTGCCAGTCACTAGTGGGAGTCTGTCTTGCGCACTAGGACCGAACAGCAACAACGTAATTTGACCTTAAGGATGAGGTGATAGCAAAGTATTTCCCTCAGGCTTTAAGAGACTTCAAGGAATCAGAGTTTCTTCAGCTCAAATAGAGAAATTTATCGCTTACAGATTACGAGAGACAATTTGAGCAGCTCTCAAGGTATGCCCGGCACTTGGTAGATACAGAAGTTAAAAAGATCCGAAGGTTCGAAAATGGACTACGCCAGGAGATCAACATGATCATTATGTCTTATCGTTTCGCTTCATATCATGAAATATTGGAGAGGGCTTAAGCTATTTCATACTAGAGGACTACATTCGAGCAATATGCCCAACAGAGCAATGGGTCATTGGGAAAAGGAAAGTGGAGTGATTAGAGCAAAGACATATATAGCTGGCTGAATAAAAGACCAAGCACATGAGTTCATGTTGGTGGGACAAGTGAAAGTATCACACCATGTCCTAAGTGTAATAAACTCCACATGGATGAATGCTTACTTGGAAAGAACATGTGTTTTCGGTGAGGTAAGTCGGGACACATTGCTTTCAATTGTACAAAGCCTCAAAAGAAGAAGGATGATGATCAGGATAAGAACAAGAAATGAAAGGCCGAGTTTTTGCACTAAATCAGCATGAGGTGGAGTAGGATCCAAATATGATAGCAGGTATTCTATTATTATCTAATGTACCTGATTATGTACTTTTTGACTTTGGGACTACAAATTCTTTTATATTTGCATCATTCGTTGTTAGGTCTAACTTTGTATGTGTGAAAACGAATAACGAATTAGAGCATCCATTCAGGAAGAACTCTTTGTAAAATTTAGATGACTAAGGCTACGAAGTTCGAGATTGACGGTAAGATACTACATGCAGACTTATACCTTTTGGAAATGAAAGATTTCGATGTTATTTTAGGCATGCACTGGTTAGGACTTAGTCATGCGACCATTCGATGTCACGAGAAAGAAGTGTTATTTCATAGACCGGAGATGAAAAGTTCCGTTTCTTTGGAGCAAAGTTCAAGTCTCTAACTCACTTTGTATCAATTTTACAAGCAGAGAAGATGCTGAGAAATGAGTCATGCTAGAGATTTTTAGTTAATATCACCGATTCTAAACATACAGAAACAACCATGAATGATATTAATATTTTGCGAGACTTTCCAGACGTATTTCCATAAGATCTACCAGGCATTCCACAAGATATGCAAGTGAAATTTACAATTGACTTGATTTTCGGAGCAGCACCAGTATCTAAGGCCCCATATCGAATGCCACCGAAAGAACTTCAAGAATTGAAGTTACAGTTGGAGGAGTTGCTAGAAGAAGATTTCATTCGATCGAATATATCTCCTTGGTGTGTTATAGTACTTTTTGTGAAGAAGAAGGATAGGAGTATGAGGATGTGCATCTACTATAAAAAATTGAACCATCTGACTATTAAAAATAGATACTTACTGCCAATAATAGAAAATTTATTCGACTAGTTAAGGGGTGCAACGGTGTTTTCGAAGATCGACTTAAGGTCAGGGTATCATCAGCTGAAGCTCAAGGCAAATGATACACCGAAAACTGCCTTTAGGACTTGTTATGGACATTATGAATTTACTGTCATGCCTTTTGTTTTGACAAATGCTCTAGTTGTATTTATGGATCTCATGAACCGAGTTTTCCATCAATATTTGTACCAATTCGGCCTGACATTTATTGATGACATACTTGTGTACTCCAAAGATAAGAAGCAGCATGAGGAACAACCCCGAGTAATACTTGAAACTCTGAGGACAAAGAAATTATATGCCAAATTCAAGAAGTGTGAATTTTAGCTCGATCAAGTGGGTTGTCTTGGCCATGTGGTTACCGCTTAGGGTATTGAGGTAGACTCAGTTAAAGTGGAAGCAATAACAAATTGACCTAGACCGACCACTGTGGGTGAAGTTCACAGTTTATTGTGGTTGGTTGGCTATTATAGGAGATTTATTGAGGGCTTCTAAGAAATAGTAGGATCGATGAATCAGTTGACTAGAAATGGTGTGAAGTTTTAGTTGACGGAAAAGTATGAAAAATGTATTCAGGAACTCAAGCAGAGATTAGTCTCGACTCCTGTAAAGGTTCGGATGGGCTTGTAATTTATAACGATGCCTTCAAGCACGGTTTGGGCTGTGTTCTAATGCAACATGAAAATGTGATTGCTTATGCCTCAAGACAGTTGAAGCAGTATGAACATAACTATCCAACGCATGACTTAGAGCTTGCAACAGTAATTCACACCTTAAAGATATATGACGACACTATCTGTATGGAGGGAAGTGTGAAATCTATACAGACCACAAGAGTGTCAAATACTTTTTCACATATAAGGAACTAAATATGAGACAGATAAGATGGTTGGAGTTATTGAAAGATTATGATTATACAATTCTTTACTATTCGGATAAGGCTAACATAATAGCAGATGCCTTAAACAAAAAGACAAGATCACAGTTAACATTTTTACCTACGGTGCATGAACATTTGATAAAGGACCTGGAAAAATTGAGATTGGAAGTCATCACACTGTCGACTCAGACTACAACGAGAATAAAAGCGTTTATGATTCAACCTACTCTTCGGGATCGAATCAAGAAATCATATGATAAAGATCCATTTCTATAAAAGATTAAGGCAAAGGTTGGTACAAACAAAGGTATAGGATTTGATAGCGACTTAAATTATAAAATTTGAGTCATTATAGACTATATACTTTTTAATTTCTTTCAAATATTTAGTGGAAAATTATATCATAAAATTAATTAATTAATATGAATTGAACGAAATAGATGGAGCTAAGAAAATGAAGTGAGAACATTGTTTTTCACACCATTCCAATCATAAAACATACAAAACATACTCATTTTTTATGGGTACAAAACATACACTTTGAACGGGATAATCTAAAAAAAGAAAATAAAGCTAAAATCTTATTCACTGCATCATGTCTATATGAGGAAGAAAATAAAGCTAAAACCTTATTTAATAGATTAAAAAATCCAATCCAGTCTGGTATACAAAACATACACTCAGATAAAAATACTTGAAAGTATACAATGGCAAGCAGAATAGTGGCTGGCATATTCTCCTATTCCCTTTTATTAAGTCACGCTTCTTGTAAGTGCTTCTTATGGTTTTGTGTTGGGCTGGTTTCATTTTCAGCTTTTGTACAACTGAAAAATTGCACATCTGGTAAATCCTGCAACTAATAATTATTTCTCGAAAGTAAAAAATAAGTTTTTTGAGGTCCTTGAACATAGCGTGCTCATAATTTTGCTAGTAGTTGACCATACGATGGGTCAATGCAAACAACCACCTGCAGTGTTTTCAATAAAGGTATTGAAGTGTGTAAATAGAAATCAAAATTATTAGCTCAGAAGAAAGAGAAATTAGAAGGATAAGGAAACTGCCTAATGATAATGAATGAATACCTTGCCAACACTTTTACCAGAATGAAGATAGTCAACCGCATCAGCAACCGAATTAATGCCTAAAAATGGTTTTGGATCGACTGCAACCTGTCATACAGAGATAAAGCAAGTCTCGTGAAGATGCGTGTAATCTTGGTCATTATATTGTTCACTCCTTGTATCCCAAACATGCACATGATGACCCAAGTAGTTTAATAATCCGATTCAAGAATAATTATGACAGTAGGTTGTGACTACTTATGGTCAAGTAATTCAGACCGAAACTTCTGGTGCATAAATGAACCAAACAGTACCGAGCAAATGCACTCTGAGTTGCAATTTATGTCTTTTAGAGGTGATCACCAAATGATGTGACAATAAATGATAAAACCAATAAAATGGGTGTCATATCTGTACATTTAATTGGTCTTTATCATTTCCAAGCATATCATCTGCCACATTGCCACATAGAGTGACGATCATTTCTAATGGTATGGAGATAAATCGTTATTCATTCTACCTTGAGCTTTCCCGAGGAGTGAAGACGAACGAGCTTATCTAGATGCTGCTGCCAGAGGTGAGCATATTGTACTAAGAAAAAGCCAGTCTGAAAACATTTGGCATCAAGACATTATAAATAACGTAAGAAATCAAACGTCATCTGGTCGTAATTCAATCATCATGAGATACTGTTAAAACAAAAACAAAGTTCAAATTGAACGAAGTCGCACAGAAAGGAACATGGGATATCTTCAAGTCATATTTCGGGCATATGGACATTTCCTTAAATGATTCTCTATTCAGTTTGGAGTAAATTGATTTGGAAAACCAATTTTACAAGGCCACTAGGCAAGTAACATTAGCCTTTGATTACAGGTCAAATTGTCGAGGACAACGTTAGGTGAAACGGAGATTCTACTTTTTGTGCAACCAAATCAAAAGGATACTGGAACTTCTACAGATGAATATTTGAAATGGCTAGGATATATAAAGACCATAGAACATTCAATAGCAGCATTAACAGTAATAGAAAGGCAGATAAAACATCGATAATGGACTGAGAACGACATACTGAGCAATATAGGACAAAAAAAAAAAAAAAATGAACAACAATAGTAAACTATTTATACACTCAAGCAGCTAAGTCTAGTGCTAGTACTTACGATAAGTGAATAAAAATTTTTTTCATCTGAAAACATAATTACTCTATTAACTGAAATTAAAGCCAAACATTACTTCCAAAGATACAATATTAATAAGGAAAACGGAAAATGGCCACCAATCAATTCATTGATAGCAAAAAAATCAGAGTATAACAGTCGATTATGTGAAACGTAAAAAATATAGATCACATACCACAGTCTGGCTTTTGCTCAGAATCTTTTCACATAACCCCGTATAATTTCGTGGCTTCCACCCATGTTCTCCTTGATACTAAAATCAGATGAATTTGTCATCAGAAATTAAACAACGAATTGGAGACAGAGAATGAAATGATAAAGAAACTTGTTTCCTTTGATACGAGTAGCAGTCTAAATATATGATAGGTCAATCAAGACTGATGCCAACAGATGGAAGTAAATACTATATATGTTCAGAATTAAGTCCAAACCTGAGAAATCATTCCGATCACAACAAGTCGACCATAGTTTGCCAAAGCATTCAAGCATAGATTAAACATTTCACCACCAACAGACTCATAGACGATATCAACACCTTTAGGGAACTCAGCCTTTAGAACCTGAAAACACGAAGAACATGCTAGCAATTTTGGAAGAATTTAAGAATTTATATTGTTGTCAATGGAAAAACTCATATAATTAAGCATTTGTAGACATCTCATTATGTTCTCTCCTTTTCCTGAAATAAAAGGCCCTCGATTCGCATAGAATACATCAAGAAAATCACCATATAACATAACCTTGGAATTTCCTTTTATGATAGATCATGGATGTTCTTTTTCTTCACATTCATATTTTGATATGGAACTTCATGGGTAGAAAATCCCAAGGCTTTCCTCTAATGAGGATCCTTAATCTATTTTTTAGGTTTTATGTGTGAACCTCATGCCTTGAGTTTGTCTGGCCTGGTAGGTTGGTAGATACTTGTATACGTTTCCATATCTATTTAGTTTCAACAGTGATCCCCTTCATGGCTCTGTTATTGTGTCTCCATGTGTATATCATTTTTATCTTAGTTAAATTCCACGTATAAATAATGCACATGTTCTTGGTTTCTCAATTATTCATGTGCTATATGTGACCAAGAAATAATGATAAACCTTAAGGAACTGTTCTTTAACTGGGAGCATAACACAGCACAACATATTTAACCTACCAATCCTAATATTCTCTATTTAAGACCAACTCAGGACTTGTCAACAATTGAGTCCTTTCTTTTATAAAAGAAAAGAGGGTGACCTAGCACACCCAAACTTAATGTTAGGTGCCAAATATATAATTGACCTTTGACCCTTTCCTAAAAAGTTGCAAAATTATAAAATTCCTCAAAGAATCTTCAAATCATCTAGTCTTTGGCCAAAGCGGTTTTACTTCCAAAAAGTTACCGATTATCATTGCAAGATATTCTGGAATCTGGGGGACTTTACAGAGAACGCTTCTTCACTATCCAAGGAATTCATCGTTTTATATTTTGAGAGTTTTATTTCTGAGTAACAGCATTGAAGATATTATCACTCAATAAATGTCAAGAAACTGTGTTTTCCCTACCAAGCTCTTCACCAGGAGAACAACCCTCCATTTTGATAAAGATGTTAAAAGGAAAATTAAATAGGATTGAGCTTTAACGAGAAGTGGCCCCCACATAATGGCGACGTAGATCCATCATATCATGACTTTAAAGAGGTAGGACAAGAAACCAAAAAAGAAATTGTTCCTATCACATAAACATGAGCAGTTGGATTTGTGTAGGTTAAATAAAAAAGGATGGAAGAGATCATAATCAAACAATTATATGTAAAACCAAAGAAAATTTCAACTTTGACATGCTGGAGTGCATTATATTTTTCCACCTTCCACATTCTTAATCCTGGCCACCATTTATGCAAGTGCAAACTAAAAAATGAAACAACAAAATCTTCAAGAGACGTACAGTTTTGATATTTTCTTCTTTATAGTCAATGACTCGATCGACTCCTAAATCTTTCAAATGCTTGGCCTTTTCTTTGCCTCCACAAGTTGCAACAACCTTATTTCCAGCTAGTTTAGCAAGCTGCAGTAAGTAATAGTTGTTATAAACTCATTAATATTGCAGTAAGAATGAGTGGACAGGAATATTATTTCTATTTGGTACAATTTAAGAGATGTTTCACATTCTTAGTGATGCAAATATGGACCAAAGAGATATAAGAAATCTAGAAGAAAGGATCTTATTCAGTTCAACGTCCCAAAACCGTAGAGGGTGAACAGAAACAGTGGACAAATATATGAAGGATGGACATTGGAGCAGTGGCAAGGATGCTCTACTGCAATCTGGCATCAAGAGCCGTCAACATTTAAAGGCCACTCCCCAGGTAAAGCTGTATAATTTAACCTATCCAACCAACCTCATAGATGGAAGTTTCCCTCAAGTAAAAGGGGTGATCAATTTAAATGAGTAAAGGCCAAAAGGATTGGGATAGTTTCTTTAAAACAGATAAATAGATTAAGAATCACCAGGCACATTGCAAGTGTTCCAGTATTATTGGCATATGTTAGTGCTGACAATATACTTGTCGAAAAATATTAGATGTATATCCATGTCATCATTACAAATATACCTGAACAGCAAACTGCCCGGTGCCTCCTGCAGCAGCAGTGACAAGAACTACTTTTTCTGATTCCATTTGAGCCGCCTACAAAGTTAACAAATGGAGAAAGGCTTAGCAATATAAATTGTTTAATTGAAATACATCTTAGAAATGAAATAACACGAACAAAAGAATGTTTTCTACTAACTGCGAAGATGAATATAAAGGTTATACTGACAATACAGTACATTCAAACAAAAAATCTTGAATAAGGCAGAGGAGAATAAAGTAATTAAAAAAGAATAAAAAGTATCTCAGACATGAGTGAAGAAAAACCTTTTCTAAAGCTATAGATGCTGTCAATCCTGATGTGAGCATGGCAACAACTTCTGGATCTGGTCTTTCCACAGGAAGGATGTGTTTTGAAGGTACCTAAATTACATGTTTATGCATATTATAACCTCAAGAAATATGAAAAAATAAAAACAGAACAACAAAACCGACCTATATCAAAGTCAAACAAATATAAATGTTTTACCGCGGTGAATTCTGCATAACTTCCAAAAGTCATTATTGCTGCCGGAGTGCCAGGCTTTAAGTTTTTAACAGAGTCACCTACAGCAACGATTATTCCCACGCCCTGAAATATAAGACAAGAAGATTATGTTTGTGAACCCCCAAAATAATTGTCTGATCTCAGATAAATCAAAATGTACCTGAAATTAAAATATAATGAACTAATATTAATGGAAAGATCAATGACAAAGCAAATGGAAACAAGCATTAAAATGGCAATATTCCATCACGAATTACTTCTATCAGTCAATGGACCAATATCTAGGAACTCTCAAAAAATGATTCATCCGTATCCAATAAACTGATACAGAGACAGAGTCGAGAATGAGCATCAATAAGTCCCAAGCAAAAATTAAAACTAAAAACAGACAACCTAAAGACATCAAATCTATTATAAATGTACAGGCATCTTCATGAAGATTGCATACATTTTACCTTGTAAAACTACAATATCCTGTCTATTTAACATATTAACTTCTGACATCTGATAATAACCAACACATAAAATGTTAGTGATAAGTTCGATTGAGTGCAATGCACATACAAAGTCATGCAATAATCTTTGTATAAGAGAATTACAAAATTTTATATAAAAAGTTCAGATATTTAAATGACGCCAAAAGAATTTCATGGAAGATCATATGACTTAATAATTTTCAACCACACGCCACAGATAGATTCAAGGAGATAGAGAAGCATCAAATGTCTCATGCAATGAACCATACGACCGATGTAAAAGGTTTGAGAGATACGTGTGAGGATGTATTACTTGTATGAAGTAGAGTGTCTAAAGGATTATATCTACGACACAGAAAAACAATAGGGTCATACATATGATGAAGTTGTATCGCATGTAACATAGAAAGAAATGGGGCTCATATGTCAGTTGATTTGCATTCATTAACTGTGAAATGTTTAAGACGACCATATACGACATTGACCTTTGATGTGAATTGTTTAAAAGGCCCTATGAATGATAATTTGGATCATAAATCTGAAGAGGAACAACAGAAAGACCAGACAAGGAATTGGTTGTATTGGAATTTTCAAAAGTCCATTGTTGATCATTCAAACATTTATTGAAGTATTTGAAGGACTTCATACATTCAATGTGACATTCTCAGAATCACAGATCCAGATCAACCTATTGGAGGGATTAAATGACAAAAAAAATTGTCCTTAGAAGTCCAACGGACATTGTGCAACAAGCAACCGAAGAACACTTCCTGCAGAGACTTTCCTCTTTCTTTTATAAAGATATTTTGTCACAATTCGCTATTAGTCTATAAGAATTCTTCCTATCTTGAAAGCTATTCAAGATACTAGTTTATAATAGACAATAAACCTAAATTCTTCTGAAAATTCTAATTCGCAAGATTTTTGGAACGTAAGAAAGACATTATTTGAGTTGTAAAGCTTAAAATCAGTTTTTTTGAGAAAAAAACTTCTGAGCATAATCTGAAAAGATTTTTTTTTTTTTTTGCTCTATGATTCTCACGTTACTGTGCAATATAAGCTGGCCTCCTTCTTAGTTTCAAGTTGTCGTTGCAGTACTGTTGTAAGTTGGTATTTGATTCAATGAAACGAAACGGGAGATAGTTGTTGCTAAACTAGTGAAATACCAAAAGGGAGTCTTCTAGAAATGAATGAAGACTCACAAGTCGAACCTCTATAAATCTGGAGTCTCTTACCATCTGTTTAGTTTCTGCAACTTCACTTTCATTGATTCGTTTATAAGGTGAAGATTTCAAAAGAAGAATCAAATAAGTGTTGAATAAGTAAATGGCAGAAAAAAATTCTTCCAAGAATAAGATAGTTGTTTAATATATTCGAGTTCGACCGCCCACCCCAACATATCCCACCTGGATTAAACCTGTCATTTGGGACTAACACATATTACAGTTCGTGATGCAAAACTTTTGCAAACATGACGCCAATACTATTATTGAAACGTCAAAATTTGGAATGAACTAGTAACGAGCTTGAAATGGTATCGGGTAACTACAAACTTGCAGTTCATTATTTCTTCAGGAAGAAGGGAAAAGGTAAAAGTCGCTAGTTTAGGAAGTGGACAAGAGTCTAAAACAGTCCAAAATATAAAGCAAGACATTCATTTCTAAAGAGCAGGAGCAATTACATTATTTAAATAAAAGGACATTTAGCATTCAATATATCCTAACAACATATGCCAACTTAAATGCAATTAAAGCAATAAGAGTTGGAAGGAGCATGAGAAATTTCTGGCAGTGTCTCAGACAATCAGTACTTATTGTAAAATCATAGTATAAAATTTGTTTAAGTACACCAATTTACTTCTCAAATTATGCTAAAACTTGAGTTAATTTTTCCCTCACCTCAAAGCCAGCATCAAATGGAAGACGGGATTCGATGTCTTTTTTGTCTCCACTAAAATACCGTCCTGAGCTAAAATTCACCTGTTACAAAATGCTTTACATTAATCCACTTGCCAATTCTACACAGAGGTCCCTCATCCTTATGTATATGTACACTGGGTAAGCTTATTTCATATAATATTCCTTAACGTAATTAGGTTTAACCACATAGAGGCAGCAACACCAACAAAATAATTAATACGCAAGTAGCGAAATGAAACTGCATTGGAAGATCTATAAATTTCCTACATATGTTATATAATCTAAGATGTAAATGTATTATGCAACGTATTATTTCTTTTCTTTTTCCAAGATACAGGTTACCAAACTTTAGGACATCTATTTCATTCCAATAAAACTTATAGACAAAAATTAAATTATAAGAGTACCAAACTTACATCACTCGCATTAACACCGGCATAAATGACTTTCAAAAGCACATGATCCGGTTTGAGGGGGAATCTCAACGGAGCACGAACTACTCTAGTAGCACTACGGAAATTGTGATTCAATGTGTTGACAACTCTGCAGAACAAGATCAAAAAAAGACTCATAAAAAAATAATCAATAAATGATTTTGTAAACGTTCATGCAAGAAATAGTGCATTAAAGAAACCTGGATTAATTTTAAAAGAACAGAAAAGAGGAACAATAACAGGAAGGAGGAAAATAATTTCAACCACGATTTATACAAAATTGTAACCACTTGCTTAAATACGGTAAAACATGACTAGATTCAAGAGCATCTTAACAGAGTAAATTTTTCACTAAAGCCGAAAAGATCCCAACAAAAGCTGCCAAGTAGTTAAGAAGAATGTTCTTTCAGCATGATAAGAAAGAAAACAAAAATCTAAAATTCATTTTCGAGAATGCGTCTGCAAAACACATGGAAAACTATTCTGTTCTCTTTTGGTCATATTCAACATGGTGACAAAACATTAAAAGAAATCAAGAAATCCACACAAAGAAGTTTGAAAGAAAAATGATTAAAAATGTAATCATCACATCACTACCATAATGAAAGAGGAAGTACTTGCACAGAGTTGCTTGGTTCCCTCTACAGAAAATTTTTCCACAAATTGTGCGGATTTTAGTACTCTGTTTCTTGCATATAATGACTGTAACATAGTAATATCAAAATTTTCAACTCTTTCATTAGATCATCGTATAATTCATAATAAGTGACCAATGCCTCCTTGAGCCCACAAAATGGTTGTATTTCAAAGCCAAGGAACAAACATAAGAAGATGACAGAGAACTTCCACTCTTTTGTAATGCTGGTAACTGAATATATGTTTTCTTACATCTTCTCAAAATTTTGGGGTATTTTAATACTTAATGGAGACATCAATGAAGTCTTTCTCCTTTGTGTCAAAGGGCGCACACGATATTTTGCTTCTTCTGCAGGAGTTGGCCAATACTCGTAGCCCCTTCGCTTAGATATCCACAAGCAAGATCCAGCTTTAGTCTCATCACTTATAAGCTCAAAAGCGCCTACATATTTCATAATTAGAAATCACAGCTTGAAGATAGGTTCAATGCAATAACACAAAACGTAAAAGATAATGACAGAATAATTCTTCAACTAATTTCTTAAATACTATAATGAACACTAGATGCCTTGGCACGCATGATGGGATTATGTACACATCCCATATATTAATTAAGTTCCAAAAATAATTAAAATATTTCTTACCTTTCACTACCATTTCCATTGGTAAGAAGCCTCCAATTAGATCAATAATTTTAGGATCCAATTTTGAGGCCAAATCAGTTTCCACAAACTGCAGGCAGAAGAGGGTTAATAAATATTTTTTATAGAAAAAAAATTGTAATCTTAATTAGTATTTTAGCCACTGCTGCTAAAAAGCTACATAAATGATGAGTTATACAACAGCTTGCTAACATCATCTCTAAGAAATTTTAATCAGAAAGCTAAAACTTTTAATGTAACCAGGTAGTTTGGAAAAGCATCCTGCTATAAAAGCTGATATTAATTGATTATAAAGCGTCTCTCTCTCTCTCTCTCTCTCTCACACACACACACAAACTCTCTCTCTCTCTCTCTCTCTCTCTCACCCCACACCCCCAAGAACTTAATCTTCACCACCATCAAACCTCATCCGAGTCATGCTTCACGCTCACCGGCCAACCCTCACAAAATAACCACAACCACTATCGTTCCGACGTCTTAGACCACAACCATTCTGTTGGCTTGATGTTTCTATCTAACATATCCAACTTAAAATTAACAAACTTCCTCACTGAGTTAACCTTTAAAACCAATAACTCCGCCTCTTCTCCTACTAAATGTATTGAAATTCAAGATTATACTTGGTCACAATATGAAGGTTGCAAGCTGGAACAATCAAGAAGGGCCTAGAAGATCCATCAACACAAAAATGCACTACAGGGAATAGACGCACATGCTGGAGAGGAGTAGATTCCAATTTTGTTATTGTTAATTATGTATAATAAGTGTGCCAATAGTTATTTGACACTTGTATAGGTTTGTTAGAATTTGTTCTATATACTTGTAACTGAGCCTTCATAATTGTAAGTGATTTGAATGAATGAAATCATTATTTAGCATTCTCCTCTCCTCTTTACTCGTGGTGCTAGTTAGCTGGTTCGCTGAATATTGTTCAGCAAACAGAACAATCATTTTCTTGGTTTAGTGTCTCTTTTCTTATATGGTATCAGAGCCATGATGGCTGGAAATGAAGGCAAAAGTGTCGATTCTAATACAAATCAAAACCAAAATGCAAATCCAAATATAAATCAATGCGATCCATGTCTTCCTAGCAGCCAATACTTCATTGGAGCTAATGAGAACTCAGGAGCATTGTTGGTGACTCAGATGCTCGACTCTACTAATTACCACTTTTGGGCAAGGTCCATGAAAAGAGCTCTTCAGATTAAGAACAAACTGGGCTTCATTGATGGCAGCATATGTGAGCCAACCAGTGCGGATAACCCTTTAATGGAACATTGGCTTATCTACAATGATATTGTTATCATTTGGATGCAAAACACCATGTCAGTAGACATAAAGGCAAGTACTCTCATTATTGAAACAGCACACCAACTGTGGTTGGAATTGGAGCAACGTCTAGCCCAACAAAATGCCCCTAGAATATATGAAGTCAAGCAAGGCATTGCAGCACTGAAACAGGGTCAAGACATAGTGAGTACTTACTTTTTGAGGCTTAAAACGCTACTTGATGAGCTAATGAACTATGAGTCCATTCCCAGTTGTACCTGTGGAAGATTGAAGATAGTGGTTGAGAGTCAAGAAAGAGATTGGGTAATGAAGTTCCTTATGGAGTTCAATGACTCTTACAAAGGTCTCAAGGCACGGATATTGCCGATAAAACCTTTTCCAAAACTAAATGATGTATATTCCATAATCCAGCAGGAAGAGAAGAGATATCTCTGTTGATATGCCTACCACTGAACGAATGGCGCTGGTATCAAGAAGTGTTGGGGAGAGAGGTAATCTGGGACATCAGAAGAAGTACTATTGTACTTTTTGCAAGATGTCTGGCCATTATTTGGATAGGTGTTTTAAGGCAAATAAGGATAAACCAACCTGTACTCATTGTAAAATACCAGGCCATAGCGTAGATAATTGTTACAAAGTCCATGGATATCCACCAGGTCACAGGCTGCATGGAAGAACACGGGCAAATGTCATTTTTGCAAACCATAATGCTACTCCTTTGGAACTTACACAGGAGCAGATTAGTGACAGAAATCAAGTCAGTTTAACTCAAGAGCAATATTCCTAGTTGATAGCCTTTCTGAAACCACAAACCAGTGAATCCCATGCACTCACCCAAAGCACATTTATACATCCAAAATTTTTAGTACTTATATGTGTTTGTCAACTTACAACACAAACTTAAATACACCTTGGATTGTAGCTATTGGGGCTACAGACCATATGGTCTGCTCAGCTTCATTTCTCACGGTCATTAAATCCAAAATATCTCAATATGTGACTCTACCTAATGGGGACATAACAATGGCTACTCATGTAGGAAGCGTTAAACTTACAAATGACTTAGTACTTCATGATGTTTTGTGTGTACCATCCTTTTCCTTTAATCTTCTCTCTGCCAGAAAGCTTGCTCAAACATCAAAATATTGTCTCATATTTACTTCTAATTCATGTTATGTGCAGGACCTTTCAACTTTGAGGACGAATGGTCTGGGTGAAGTGAGGTAAGGATTGTATCAGTTGGTGCAAGGAGAAGTATCTTCTACAAGCCTGATCCATGACTTACAAAGGCTTGTTAACAAAGCTGTTTTGTCCACCTCCAGTATTCCCAATAAAGAAGGTTTTGATCCATGGCATTTTAGATTAGGTCACCCCTCAGATTCCAGGTTACACTTAGCTGATTTACATCATGACTTTGGAGCAAAAGGCACAAGGATCCCCTATTTTATCTGTCCCTTAGCGAAATTACATAGGTTACCTTTCAGTATTAGCCAAAGCAGGTCTGAAAATTGCTTTGGTTTGATCCATTGCGACCTATGGGGGCCTTGTATTAACATTGCTTATGATGGACAAAATATTTTCTCACCAATGTTGATGATCACAGCCGGTGCACTTGGATTTGTTGAAATTAAAGTCTGATGCCTCAATCATTTTGCAAACATTTTATACCATGATTGAGACACAATTTCATTCCATGATTAAAGTCATCAGAACAGATAATGAAGGGGAGTTTAACTTAAAATAATTTTATTCTAAAAGGGAATAATACATCAGACAACGTGTGTGAAGACTCCCCAATAAAATACAATTGTTGAAAGAAGACATCAACATATTTTAAATGTTGCAAGGGCATTAAAATTTCAAAGTAGGCTACCTATGCTATATTGGAATGACTATGTCCTTACATCAGTTTTTTTTATAAATAGGACACGTACTACCATACTTAATAATAGAACACCCTTTGAAGTCCTTTTTAAAATTAAGCCTTGTTATTTCAGCCTTAGGGTATTAGGTTACCTTGCCTCTGCTACTACATCAGTACATACATAACAGACACAAGTTTGATTCAAAGGCAAGGAGATGTGTGTTTTTGGGATATCCTTTGGGGACCAAAGGTTACAAGTTGCTGGACTTGGAAACCAATAAAATTTTTTGTATCAAGAAATGTGGTTTTCCATGAGCAGATATTCCATTGCAAAGAGTCCAGTGCTAAGGCTGACGATCATGTGCCAAATCCCACTCATAAACTACTTGGTCCTGTAGACTTAGAATATCCTCAGCCAAGCAATATTAACTTAAACTATCTTGATGATTCTAATTTCCAATCACAAGCTGAGCCACAACAAAATCCTAGTCAGAACATAGAATCTTCTGAAGCCAATGAACCCTTAGTTGGACCTGATTCCTCACCTAATGTTATAGAGACTTCCCACGTGCCACGAATATCTGATAGAAGTAGAAGAACACCAATTTAACTGTAAGATTTCATTTGTCAACAAGCATCCTCACTCACTCATGCTCAAGAGTCCAACAAGGAGAAAGGTGCTGCAGCTTCAAGTAAACCATTTCCTCTGTGTGCAACAATTTCACATCACAGAATATCTAATAAGCACAAAGTCCTTGCCTCATCTATACTAGCACAATCAGAACCTGCCACTTACCAAGAAGCTATCATAAAAACTATGTGGTGTAAAGCATTGCATGCTGAGATAAAGGCTCTTGAGTTAAATCAGACCTAGACCGTGACATATTTATCACCTGGAAAGGAACCTATAGGATGTAGATGGGTTTGTAGAGTAAAGTTCAATGTTGATGGAACAGTTCAAAGGTATAAGGCAAGGTTGATGGCGAAGGGATATACTCAGCTGAAGGGAATTGACTACCACGAGATATTCTCACCTGTGGCAAAGTTAGTGATAGTGAGAACATTGCTTGCAGTGGCAGCAGCAAGGAATTGGTACTTACATTAGTTTGAAATGAATAATGTGTTCTTACATGAGGAATTGGAGGAAGAGGTCTATATGAAAGTGCCTCCTGGTTATTGTGTTGATGGGGCTCAAAGGTTTGCACACTTAATAAAAGTTTATATGGTTTGAAGCAGGCATCTAGACAATGGTACTTGAAGTTGTCAGCCTTCATCATCAATCAGGGATTCCACCAATCCAAGGCTGATTATAGCCTGTCCACAAAGAGCTCAGGTGACTCATTTACAGCCATGTTAGTTTATGTAGATGACATAATAATGGCTGGAAATGATGAGAAGGTTATCAACTCATTTAAGGTTACACTTGATAATAAGTTCAAAATTAAAGATTTGGGAAACTGGAAGTATTTCCTTGGAATAGAGGTGGCTCGATCAGCAAAGGGAATTCAAAGAGAAAGTATGTATTGGACATCTTAGCACACACGGGAACCATTGGGGCCACTCCAGCCAAAATACCACCTAATCAAAACACCAAACTGTCCAAAGATGATGGAGAGATTCTTGCTCATCCTGCATCGTACAGAAGGTTGATAGGGAGGTTGCTCTATTTAGCAATTACCAAGCCTGATATATTTTATTAAGTGAATTTGTTGAGCCAATATATGCAATCACCTAGAGTACCACATATGAATGCTGCACATAAGGTGCTTAGGTATATCAAAAGATCACCAGGCCAAGAACTATTGTTTCCTTCATCCTCTAATTTACAAGTTAAGGCATATAGTAATTCAGATTGGGGGTGTCTAGATTCTAGAAGATCAGTAACTAGGTATTGTGTGTTCATTGGTTTATCTTTGATATCTTGGAAATCTAAGAAAATAAAGCACAGTCTCAAGGTCCTCAGCAAAAGCAGAGTACAGGGCTATGGCTGCTGTTTGTTGTGAATTAACATGACTAAAATACGTACTTGATGATCTGCAAGTGTCCCATTCACAGCCGGCAGAGTTGTTTTGTGATAATTGAGCAACTTTATACATAGCTGCTAATCCGGTATTTCACGAAAGAACGAAACACATCGAGTTAGATTGTCATTTGATACGTGAGAAACTCCAGGAAGGAAGCATTGTTACGAAGCATGTTAGGATGGGCCACTCCAGCCAAAATACCACTTAATCAAAACACCAAACTGTCCAAAGATGATGGAGAGATTCTTGCTCATCCTGCATCGTACAGAAGGTTGATAGGGAGGTTGCTCTATTTAGCAATTACCAAGCCTGATATATCTTATTAAGTGAATTTGTTGAGCCAATATATGCAATCACCTAGAGTACCACATATGGATGCTGCACATAAGGTGCTTAGGTACATCAAAAGATCACCAGGCCAAGAACTATTGTTTCCTTCATCCTCTAATTTACAAGTTAAGGCATATAGTGATTCAGATTGGGGGTGTCTAGATTCTAGAAGATCAGTAACTAGGTATTGTGTGTTCATTGGTTTATCTTTGATATCTTGGAAATCTAAGAAACCAAAGCACAGTCTCAAGGTCCTCAGCAAAAGCAGAGTACAGGGCTATGGCTGCTGTTTGCTGTGAATTAACATGACTAAAATACGTACTTGATGATCTGCAAGTGTCCCATTCACAGCCGGCAGAGTTGTTCTGTGATAATCGAGCAACTTTATACATAGCTGCTAATCCGGTATTTCACGAAAGAACGAAACACATCGAGTTAGATTGTCATTTGATACGTGAGAAACTCCAGGAAGGAAGCATTGTTACGAAGCATGTTAGGANGCTGCTAATCCGGTATTTCACGAAAGAACGAAACACATCGAGTTAGATTGTCATTTGATACGTGAGAAACTCCAGGAAGGAAGCATTGTTACGAAGCATGTTAGGACTGGTGAACAAATTGCTGATATACTAACTAAGCCTCTCACATCTAATGTTTTCTATTCTCATTTGATCAAGATGGGAGTAGAAGACATCTACTCTCCACCTTGAGGGGTGCTATTGAAATTCAAGATTACACTTGGTCACAAGCTGAAGGTTGCAAGCTGGAACAATCAAGAAGGGCCTAGAAGATCCATCAACAGAAAAATGCACTACGGGGAATAGACGCACATGCTGGAGAGGAGTAGATTCTAATTCTGTTATTGTTAGTTAAGTATATTAAGTGTGCCAATAGTTATTTGACACTTGTATAGGTTTGTTATAATTTGTTCTATATATTTGTAACTGAGCCTTCATAATTGTAAGTGAATTGAATGAATGAAATCAATATTCAACATTATCTTCTCCTCTTTACTCGTGGTGCTGGTTACCTGGTTTGCTGAATATTGTTCAGCAAACAGAACAATCATTTTCTTGGTTTAGTGTCTCTTTTCTTATAAAATGCGCCAGATTAACCAACTAATTTTAGGTGTTTTTCACTAGTGTTAAGTCTATTTTGTGAAGCTTTGGGTGATATGTGGTGACAGTCGATGGAAACTTTTGACTTTTGAATGATTTCAGTGAAATTGGGTTGGGGTGAGCGACAAATAGTGGTATGTTTCCCCATTCATTTCAGGTTAATTAACAAGTATGTTTGGTCACAGTGGGGGAAGAGGAAATGGTGGTCATGCTGGTGATTTTGAGGGGTTGTCAAGGTGGTCGTGGTTTTTTTTCAGCTTTCTTTGTGGCAGTCTTTTCCTTAAAGGTTCTGGGAGATGGCAACGATGATCTCTTTGTTGGAATTCAAAGGTACCTAGAAATATGTAAACGTGTGAATTGGAAAAATCTCCACTAAGTACGTTGTTTGGATATGTCTCTTCAAGTGCTAAAGGTGCTTAACGAAAAATCACAACCCTTCGATAAGGTGTAATCTAGATCGTCAATTATGAAATAATGCTATCTAATGATTTAAATGAATTTTGTCAAAAAGATGTGATAGTTAGGAAGAGGCACATGAAAATCTATAAATAGGATCCTCATAATTCTATTTTCTTAACTCCAAATCAATTCCTAATAATTGATTTCTAATTCTTTCTTTCTCTAAATTTTGTCAAAATTATTTTGAGTTCATGTTTTATATTTATTACTTGATATCTTTCATTTTAGAAAGTACAGTCAAGCGTTAATTTGCCCAGTAAAATTAATAACGTGTTATATTAATTTTTTTGAAAAAATGTTGTATTTTGGGAGAATGATGTCCATTTGATCATGTTAGCACCAATGCAGGGGCAAAATCTATATTAAAGAGATTTGCTTTCGCATACCTCAATTCCTTTTATCTCCTTCGATTTCTACATTTTCTACATTTGAGTATGTAGTAATTTATTCATTATTATGCATGTACTACAATTCGGTAACTCGTTATTCTAATATTTGCATGCACGTGTTTTTTATTAACGGGATATAATCCATGCACTAATGTATCCAACACTCTTTGGCCTCAGGCATTGGCCATTGAGGATGGTGTTATCCTGATTTTTGGATTATAATTGATTTCTTTAAGGTGGTGATGCTTTCGTTCCTTTCCCTATTTCATAGGAAACTGCATTCGGAAAAACATTCCTGTGGGGGCAGAGCAGCTGCTTATTTTTAGGGGTTCAGTTTCTCATTTGGTTGCCAAAGTGTGGGATAGCTGGTTGCTGAGGAAGTGACTTTGCCATAAAATTTTAAGACCAAAATAATGAATTGGGAGTACGAATGGAGGCAGGAAAATTTGTCGACTAGTGATTATAAGAGTTAAGCACCAAAGCAAAATAAATTGGGGATACACGACTAAGTCCAAATGCAGCAGTATATATTAGGAAAACTGAATAGAGGAGCTAAAATGATGCATTTGCAGTTACTAGGAAAACTCAAGTTCACTGCATGTTAACTGTACACAACTTTTGATGAACGAACAGGATCAAAAGTGAAGACCTACTTGAAGATCTGTATATAATGATTAATTAGCATTTTCAAAATGCAAGATGTGCAGTTGTATCAGGGATTCCTCCTTGATATTTTACGAATTGATAATTACAGGTCGGTTGACGATGATGATACCACTGCTCCCTCCTACAAGATGACTGATGCAAAGTATTTCATTATTTTTATTATTAAAGAAGATTTTAGAGAGTGCCACATGTACAGCGATGGTATAGGATTAAGCCTGGAGGTCACTAACGCCTTTTAGTCCTTCATCCCATTCTCTATTTCCAATTAGGAGAAGTTTCTTTTCCTACAATTAAGGTAATCCTTTGTCCTAACTCTTCTCCAAGTGAAGTATGATAGACAACTCTTTCTCAAGCACCTCAGACTCACATTGCTGAGAACCATTTCTATTTCATATTATCTTACACGTCAATGTATCTATCTACCCTTTGGGGCAACTCTGGGACTCAATCATGTTTGTTGACAAAGAGATTGAGACTAAACCACAACGAAAGGTACTTCCATTTTGGGCCAGTTGTGGGCAAGGAGGGATTTGAACCCCCGACACCATGGTTCATGTCCAACCTCAAACAATAACGAGTCGTCTAATATCTCTGCCCAGTTATTGTTGTACACTGCAGATGTGTCCTTAGAAAAATTAAAGCAATAGAGCTTACCTCAGGGCAAAGCACATTGATACGGATCCCTTGATGCTTGTAAGGAGTGAGGGACCTGGTGAACATAACCACACCCCCTGTGAAATTTCTTATCATCGTCAGACCAGATACATAATTTTAGATCAATTATATTTGGGAAGAACTGACAGAAAAAGATGTATAATAGAGAATTACAAACCTTTAGAGGCAGAGTAGATAGGATCAGCGTACATTGGGTAGAGCCCTGATGCAGAGCCAACATTAATGATTACACCAGGCTTTTTTGCCAGTTGCATGGTTTGAATCTGCAAAGAAATCAAGATTAATATGCTGTGTCACCAAATTGGAAGGCCCATGAACATAAAAAAATTTCCAGAGAAAGAAACTTCTTGTGCGTGCAGACCAACAAGAACTCTCTCCACATCTGGTTTATAGGTGCAACTCTCCAAGGTCCTCTTAATAAAGTCGTCATCAATCATTCGAAAGTATAAACTCGAGCATGAATAATAGAAAACTTTAAACATTCAAAGCTCCATGAATCATTTAATACTCACTTAAATTAGAAAGGTGTAATCAATCTTAAATTCAACCCAGTAAGAACATAAAAATTACAGTTTCAATCTACTGGCAGATTAGAAACTTACAGCGAGACGGGTGCAATCAATAACTGCAATAAGATTGACATGAACGGTGAGTCTCCAAGATTTAGAACCATCAGTATCATCCTTATCAAATGGAACCGGATTCCCAATCCCTGCATTGTTAATACAGATATCCAATCCTCCATACGTCTCAAAATGCTTCTTGAAAGCCGCAGAAAGTTCATCTAACCCACCCAACAATCAAACCACACTTATTCAGAATCTCTCCAATCAATATAATAAATAGTCCAATTTGTGAATGTGTCAAAGATTATTCAGGATCAATCGTAAAATTTGACTCAAACGACTCACTTGTGTTAGTGACATCAGTTTTGATGAACATAGCCGGCAGAAATCCCAGTTCAGAATGTAACTTGGAAATTTCATTTCCGGCAAGTGACGCAACTTGGTTTCCTTTATCGGAAAAGTCGATTATTGTAACGAAAATTCCTTTGCTTGCAAGGGCTAGAACAAGCGCCTTGCCGATGCCTGATGCTCCGCCAGTGACTAAAGCTGAAAGACCAGGCTTGAGCTCCATTTTTTATGCTCGAAATGGATTGATTGATCGATACAAATGAAAATGGATTGAAAGAATTATAATTCTCTTTTATAGATTTATCCATTGATTTCACCGTCATTGAATCTGTGGCTACTTCTTAATCAATGTCACTACTCGTTTTCAATTTGATGTGAGATTTTTGTATTTTGGTGTGCACCGCCGGCTGGAGACCTGGTTTATTCAAAATAATGTATGCATGCTTTTATCTTTATTCGCATTTCTGGATTTTCTCTTTAATCGTAGCACAACCCAATATAGGGTCAGATCGGGTCATTTTCGCACAGAGTCCATCGGAGTCGAGTACTATTTGAGATTTATGTTTTTTAAACAACATTCAATTTGATACGAAGAAATTTCAAGTCAGTCGTTACTTTCAAATTTATATAAGAATGATAATTATATTAACTCCACAATTTTTGTTTATTGTATCATATTTCGTTAACTTTTGGTTATATTCACATTTATGATCCCAATTTTTTTGAATTGTATTCTTATTATTAAATTTTAATTAATTAACATAGTTTGTCTCTAATTATTTACATCAAAATATTATGTTCCTTGAAACGAGATACAAATATTTCGTCATATAATGGAATTTTGGATACTAATTCTCATCAGAGACAAAACATGATGATTAATGAAAAGTTGAAAATAGAATGTGAAAAACAAAGTTGGGGATACAAGTAAAATAATCAATGAACCTTCATTGCACTTGAAATGCAGTGCAAAAAAATAAAAATTGTGTTAATTAAAAGTGTTTATTTATGAAAAAACTCTTTTGACTTTTATATTAATCATGGAATTACGGCCCCAAATCTTTCAACTTGTTGTAGCTTTTATCTTAACCTTTCTTTGTCGTAATAACTGTGCCAAACTTTGTACTTGTATGTAGCCAAAGATCGAAAGTCAACTTTTGACCATATTTTGATCAATATAAAAAAAAATGATAATTTTACATTTTTTTTTCACGTAAAACAATTACTATAATTAAATAAAAAAAAACAAACAAAAAAAAGGGATAACTTCACCTTCTTTCCCAACCCCCACCCTAAACCAGAACCTAATCTGCTGAAAACCCACCCACAACCCACCTCCCCATCGCCACCACCGCGAACTGCCACCACCGGCCTCTGAGATTATCACCAAACCAAAACACATTATTAACTATTACAAATAGGGGCGAACCCAATGTAGGCGTCTACATTGAACTTTGGGCCACCCCCACAGCCCAAGTAAAAAAAAATAAAATTAAAAATTGAAATGGGCCAGATACAATATAAAGGTTTCTTGGATTGAACGGCTTTGTTTATGCCCTAAGGGAGAGTCAAATGTAAGTTTTGAATTGATGAATATAGATTCCATTTTTCGAAGATTTTGGGTTTCACTTTACGGGTTTTTGCATAATTACTCTCATTAATGTCTAAGAGTGTGTTTGATAGATATTATTGAGAAAATAATGTATTTTAAATAGTAATATGATAGGAAATATGTGGTTAAAAAGTAAGGAAAAGTTATTGATTTGATAAAAAATATATATTTTTATCGAATAATGTGTGGGTGAAAATAAGTTTCGAAAGAATGAATTTTGAAAAAATATGTGTCAAACATGTGCTAATTGTATATTAGAACTTAGCGTAGCGAAGAAACTAATGAAATGACTCCAACAAATGTTGTGGCTCTTATCGGTGACTAAAATTATCAATATGAAAATTATTTATTTTTATAGAGATTAATTCATTGCTGTCCTTTGATTTTAATTGCTAGAATATTTTGGTCTTTTTAATTTATTATTTGCAACTATGACACGTTTCAATATTGTATTAAACATGCTGCTGCAATGAAACAATTTGAATCCTTCTGTTGATTTGGTTTGTGCCTCTAGTCTCCCAATTTCAAAACTAGTGTTGGATAGTCTTTTTGTCATGCTTCAGTATTGCATTTTCAGAATTTGAATTTTGGAAATTTGAATTTTCAAAATCTTAATTATACATTTTCTTCATATTGATAATGTCGTTATTTTTTGTACATTTACCAATATCATCCGCACTGGAAAATATTCTTGAGTCCGCCCCTGATTATAAATGTCTCACTTATTATTCAATTTACATTATCTTACATTCTTTTTAGTGAGCAGTCTTACAATTGTATTTTCTCTCCACATCTCGTGCATTCAGCCAACCTCAACTACTCAGGTACAATTTTTGGTAGAACCACGATTATGACTACATTGATTGCTTTTAACGTACAAATAAATACACAAATGAGTAGAGACAAGTAAATACATTCAAATTATTGGTAAAAGAAATTCCGTCATGGGCTTTGAACAATTTTTTTGGTGTGCAAATATTGTTAACAAGAGAGTGTTGCGTCTAATAAACTTGGAGAGAGTACGTGAATATTTTTACTAAAATTTGTCGTCGTCTGAAGATTTAAAATACTAAATCCTCAACATAATATTAACATAGAAATTGTTAATTTTCAAATTCAAGTGAACATAATTATATGAAGATGGAATACATGTTCAACAGGTTAACTTACTAGAATTGAGTACAAATATAATAGACCAAAACAGATGCACCAAGTTGCAGTGCCATTTTGGTGTACCAATGAAGTTTTGCTTCTTTACAATGTGAGTAAAGAAGTTTCCTTTTTGTTTACAAATTTCAACATGTTACAACTGCAAAAATCTCCAATCTTTCTTGTAGTTCATGCTCATAAACAATTGCATCTAAACTAATCTTCAGCTTCTTCGGTTTCCCGTCGAACCGCCCCGAACCGGTTTATCAAAAGGTCCACAACCAAAGGAACCAAGTCATCACAAGGGACACCTTTCTTATAAATATCTCCCAAATGTGAATCACTTCCAATTTTTCCTCCCAAAAACACATCTGCTCCTTCAACAATTTTACCATCTTTCCTAGTCATGCACCCCATAAATCCAATATCAGCAACTTGTACTTGTCCACAGGTATTAGGACATCCAGTCCAATGCATTCTCACAGGTCGAGGAACGGAAACCTGTCGGTCGACCTCCTCAGTTACCTTAAGAGCGCGCACCTTTGTCTCGATTATGGCTTGTCCACAGAACTGGTTTCCTGTACAAGCTACTAAGCCTTTCATGAGAAGAGGTGGCTCTGGGGAGAATCTCTCTAAAAGTGACTCTTTAAGCAATGCTTCGATCTTCGAGTTCTCGATATTTGGGATTATGATGTTCTGTTCAACTGTTAGCCGGAGTTCACCCGAGCCATATTCATCAGCTAAACGAGCAAGCTCGTCCATTTCGTCTGCTTGGACACGTCCCACAGGGACGTGTAGACCGACAAAGCTATAGCCTTCCTGTTTCTGAGGATGCACTCCTAGGTAGTCTCTCCTCTCCCATTGTTTCTGTACCAGGTCTTCAGAAGATTCTCTCTCCAGCTGTCGTTGAGGCATTCTCTTCACAACCTCTGCCCTGAAACCTTCTATTCCCTGCCTTGACAGAAAGGAGAATCGTTAAAGATTTCAGTATTTCGACTCGTTAGTCGAAAGTACAGAAACTATAAACTAAATACAATTGAGACACGCTGAAAACCTGTGAATTGGAAGGAGAACAACCCTATTTAGATAGTTACATAGAGTTAAAATAGAAAGAATCTATTGATAATTACACAAAATTTTATGTAGATAATCACTTGAAAGTCTGGAGAAAATACTACTTACAAGTTCATCGATCAACCACATCATTCTGCATTTTTGCCTGTTCCCTCTTGTACCAAGATCTCTAAAAGCTTCCAGTACAGCTTTGCAAACTGGGAGTATATCATCACCTGGAACCCATGCATCGAGTGGGATCGCCTCGGCGCATCGTTTTGGGCTGAAGAAACCACCCACGAGCAAATTAAATCCAAAGCGACGATTCTTCGTGGCAGGCATGTATGCAAGATCATTTATGTGAGGATGCTCGTAAAGATCGTGCGAGCCAATTACACACACATTCCACTTCCTTGGCCTGCACATAAATACAGAGGATCCAACATTTCAAAGAAGGTCCAAACTTAAATTTAGCGCAGACATTCCTCAGACGATGACAAAAACAGTAGATAAGCCTTATTCTAGAATACATGATGAATCCTTTTCCTCCTATTCATTTGGTTTGAGGGTGAGGGTGGACTAGAGAAGGAATGTACGAACTTACAAGTTAGTAAAAGCAGGATTGCCTTGTGAATTGGCTGTGATATATTGGGAAAGCAAATTAGTATAAGGTCTTGTGTCAACAATTTCATCTGGATCAATCCCAGCAATAGGGTTCCCAACTGGATTCCTCACATTGTCCATGCCACTCTGCAGGCTAGTCAAGCCAACTTCTTCAAGTCCCTTCAGAATCTCCGGTACATCAGGCAATACAACTCCACGAATTTGCCAATTTTGCCTCGTAGTAACGTCCGCGCACCCATCCTTCCCATATTTCTTAATAACGCTCCCCAAGTATCGAGTTTGAGCACTTGTCGTAACCCCATTTGGAAGCTTCAATCTCATCATGAACCGACCATCTGATCACCACCATTTACACAGATTACAATGAGAATAGACAAATAAGGAGAAATATAATTATAAGTAACACAGTTTATTAAAGGTGCCTCCAAAAATAAGAAATCACTCAAAGAACTTGGATTTTTCACTGATTCAATATAATCATAGCCCTTCATTTCTAAACCTCCACTATAGTGAATGATTAGGCCTGCTCTGCTCGGTTGATTTATAATCAAACAAACTAAGTCAATCTTTTCAATAGATTTCTAGTTTGTTACATAAATATTTTCATTGACTTCCTATTTGATTGGTCGCCACGTCTTGGAAGATCCAATTCAACTACATCTTTAACAATCACGAGAGAACCTCGCTTCATTGAAAAAAGTTCTTATAAGTCTATCTAGGGCACGTCCCAACCACCTACGTCTAGTATGCAGGTCTGGACGTGACTCGACAGTATAATGAATCCATTCCAACCAAATGAGCAAATCGTTTTTATTTAACTATTAAACATTACTATATGCTGTAGATCCCATTATTTGGATTCCTAAAAGATGCATAAAAATATGACAAGTCAATCAAAGCATATAATAAATTAGTAAAAACAGGTTTAGATTGCATCTTACAGTGATGTTTCCTTCTGTGGAAGAGGCCAAGCCACTTGAGCCTCACATCAATGTCATCCTTAGTGAGTTTTGATTTCTCGATTTCTTCGAGAGACATCTTAGAAAGCTCTTCAATTCCATTTTCCATGAACAATTTCATAGGCTCCTTCTCAATCTTAACCTTCTCCTGAGGATTTATACCTTGTCTGAACTTCTCCTTAAGTACAAAATACCCTTCCTTTTCTTCCACTCTAGGTTCTAGCCTTTCCACGTTGATCCCCACAGCCCCGGGTGCCGGTGGCACCACTGTCTGAGATGGAGTTGCTTGGAGCCTTGTGGGCCTGAATCTATTGGAATTTGGCAATGAAGGTGCCAAGAATTTGAGTGAAAGTGATGACATGGTGAACAATTTAGAAGGGTGAAAGAAAATGTATTAGTAGTGGCGGTGGTGGTGGTGATGGTGGCGATGGAGGGAGGAGAAAATGTGATGAGAACATTATGTAGGGATGGGGATGGACCTTATGAAGGTGGGATGAGCTAAACAACTGGACTCTTCAATGATACTAAAGGTCGTTTCATTTTTGATAGGCAGTAAAAGGTAACCGTTAATATGATTTTACCAAAATGTCCTCATTGTAAATATGATTTTACCAAAATATCCTCACTGCAGTTATTTTTATGTCTGGAAAGTTATGGCATGTGAGGGTGAGGCTATTGCGGGGTGTCTTTTGGAATTAAGAAATGGATAGATTAATTTTATTAATAAAAACTTATAAGTATTTTTTGATCTTTTAATAAAAAATATTATATACACTGTCAATCATATAATATAATGTAAACGGTGTAGATATTTTATGCTAGATAAGATAAATGGCAATTTTTATTATTAAAAGGTTAAATTATATT
Source organism: Fraxinus cuspidata (assembly GCA_903798385.1). Taxonomy (NCBI): domain Eukaryota; kingdom Viridiplantae; phylum Streptophyta; class Magnoliopsida; order Lamiales; family Oleaceae; genus Fraxinus; species Fraxinus cuspidata. Next base: position 7,878 of record CAIGRP010020611.1, on the reverse strand, counting down.
ATTTACCTTAATTCATTTCGATACAAGTTGATAAAATGTGATTGAAAAGTTGATACAATAGCTAAATTTCTTATTATCATCTAATATTCTAATGCAGTGCATGAAACAAATATGTGTCTTCTTTCAATTGCCTTGAGAGGTGGGAGTATCTTTAATCTTTAGATCATCTCCAAAAATCTCTCGATATATGAATATTCTTTCTATTTTAGGTACTCTCTATTTTAACTTTTTTTAAAATAGAAAAAAAATGATGATTATCTAAATTTGAAAAGTCAAATTGACTTCTTACTTTATAATAATTGCATTCGATAAGTTATAGATTCAATACTTCAGTTCTCAAATTATTCAAATCATAAAAAAAATTAAGAAAAAACAATAAATGTTATTGAACAAGCAAAATGAAATATCAAAAAATATCTATTAAAATATATGAAAAAAATACTCACTATATTTAGAAATATGTTCTAATATAAGTAAGATTTTTTTAATTATTTTTTTTTTTTGTAAATTGCCTTTTTTTTTGTCAGGTGATGCTTACAAATAAGAAACAAACAAAGGGTGTTATGAGTGTGGCTTCCATGAAGAGCCAAGAGCCAGCAATTCGACCACCGACTTTGCGGTCGAGCCGCCACTTTCATTTCTAAAACATGTGGCGCACAGGCACAAACATCATTAATTACTTCCAAGTCAACTTTGCTGCTTCAAAATTTCAGAATAATATTTTTTACTATTATTAGGTTGTCTTGGTGATAATGAATCTCTTAATTCAATATATTAAAAAACACAATAGATAATGAATCGACAAATATTGTCACTCAAGGCTAAACGGATTCAATTAATCGTTCATTAAGCTCCTATGATGTCACTATTGATGTGTGGTAAAGTGATAAAGTCAATTAAATGTAAAATTCATTTTATTGACGTTATCATTAACATAGAGATCGTCATCAGTTTGTACGTATAACATTACTCTTGAAATCATATGCAGGCAAAAACGAACATGAAAACGTGACATTTTAGCAAACTTTGCAAGTACCATAGTAATATATAATATTCTAGCAACCTATTTGCTACAAAAATTCAAGTTCAAGAGCGTTTAGTTTGTCAAAATACTTAATGAGGACTCAATTGCACATTTATAAATTACATTGAACATAGTAGTACATCATGATTCATTTATTCAATTGAAAGTTAGAAATATACAGTAAAAAATTGCCCCCAAGATGAAGAGAGAAAAATAGGAAAAAGAAGATTTAATCGAAAATACCGACACATTGTTTCAAGAAACAGGGGCAAAATGTATACAATCCTGAATCATATTAAAAAGAAATTACTCCTGAGAATCTCATAATCGAATCCTCGTAATCTCGAAATATTTAAAAAAAAAAATGTTTCAATAATTGGACTGGAAAAATAAACTTTCAACTCTTAAAGGCTTAGCTACAACAATTAAGTGTCTGCTATGCTATGCTAGGCCAGTCCATCACATATTTCTTCATGTAATAAAGATTATCTACTTATCAGAAAGGTTACCTGATACATGTGAGATTGCAAGTATTTCGTTTCACCTCTATAATACTCAAGACTGAATCAAGCGAAGATGGTGGATACAACAGAATTGAAGAAAATATGAGAAAAAACGAGCAACGGGGATCCCTTCTGCAAAAGTGAGGGGACGAGACTATTAATGCACCCGACTTAGATCCTGTCAGAAAATTCTACCGCAAAAGATATGATTGTCCAGCGTGGAATGTAGCCTATACGAAAATAACTTCAAACTTGGAACATGGGTTGCTCTCTATATGATTTCTGAAATCAGAATCCCCTTTGAATCTAAATGTATACAATGCTTGCCTCTGTGTCAATCCAACGGGGTAGATTCTGTAAATTTTGAGCTCATCTCCTCCTCGTATGCTTTCGGGCCTCTCGGATTTCCAAATAGGTTTGTGTTTCAGAGACTTGAACTTCAAAAGAACTGCAGAATTTAAAGCCTCCATTGTCAAGTTTTCCGACCTGCCAAGAAATATCAGGAACGAAAATTTCTGATTAGTGAAGATCTCGAAATATGAATGTAGATAAAACAATTTCATGATTCACTTGCAATACAAATACGTCGCATTAGAGCATGTTTGGCTAAGCGTAAAAAATTTACTTACAAGGAAATACGTTTTAAAATAAATCACTTTCTTATCGTTCAAGGTTGAAAATAAGTAGGTTATTACTTAAATTGACTGAGGTAAGACTTCTTTCAAGATAAGTAAACTTTTTCACTTGGAAAGTAAATAAATGCAAAAATGTTGGGATCAGAAAGTAGCTTACAAAAACTCAAATTTAGAAGTTATTTCTGCTCCCAATTTTTACCATCCTATGTTGAATACAAACGAAGACCCCACCCCCTCCTATGTTTTGTCAAAACTATCCGGAGAAGGGGATTAAGAATGACAACATCAAACGAAACAACATTGATCATCATGATACAAATCTGAGTTGTAAGATTCATCAAATTCCACTAAAACGCTAAATTATAAGGATTGCACAAATCAAGTTCAATTTTGTTCAAAATTTATTGCTCAGCAATTTTTAAATTCAATTTCTATTTCAACTGATAAGTTTAGCAATGATAAAAATGTTGACAAGGTCTAGGAAAATTCTTGCGGCTATGCCACACGAGCTGATGTATATCTATAAGACTAATAAAACATGAGATTAAATACTTTTGCGCTGAATAAAATCCCCACATGACGATAATCAATATGCTTTTATTGGCATAAACAATAGCCAAAAGATAAAACTCTATTGGCTCTGAAGAAGATTTTCATGCACACGTCATTGAAATTCATGTGAAAACTCAGCCAAAATTGCACATTTATGAATATATACACCGGAAATGTAGGCAGTACATGTATTACCTTAAAAAAACTGATTCCATCTCAAACCTTCCCCTTTCCCGTGCATATATGTGATATACAGTTTTTAAACCTCTGGTACACTTGCAGGGTCGCTTTTTAAACTCGGGAGTCTTCTCATTTTTCTCTAGGATCCTTGTTGCCAAGTAAATGCACAGACGGCATGATGAGTGAACTGCTGCCATATCAACAAGAGCCTTGAATGAATCGGACGGTCCTTCAAACTTCCACCTAAACAATAAGAACCCATTTGTGATCCAGTCTCTTCGAAAGTCAAAAGCTTCTTAAATTTGTCCCGAGGAAAATATTTATATATTGATAGATCATGATTTGCAAAGATAGGCAAAAAGCTTGAAAATGTTACTAAAAGAAAAGAATAAAGAATTAACATATTTAGAATCCACATAACTCGCTACAAAGAAGTTTATCATTTCATGCGCTGGAATTTAAGGCTCACCGTAATGACTCGTTATATGCACTGGAATTCCTGGCAAGGTATTTTATTTTCTTCACAATTGAATCAACATCTTTGAGCTCCCTCACATGCAATATTGAGCCAGGAGAGGGAGAAAAATCTCGTATGTTAGGGGCACCAACAACCACAGGAACAGAGCCTAGAATATTAATACAGTGCACCATATCAGAATTCCATCAGCATAAATTGTCTATTTGCTCTACTACTATTATAATTGAGAAATTTTCCCAGTAACCCATCTTGAAATTTTATTTGTATACATTCATATGTCCAAAAATGTGTCCCAAAACAGTAACCACATATAAAGAGAAGAAGAAGAAGAATATTCCCCCAGAATCAATTTACCAAACGACAGTCTGTTCCAAATGGTTTGAGAATTGAAGTCTCCATTCATAGCTTCTGTAGAAAATTTCCCTATGTTGGCCCAATTCTTAATTTAAAAGGGACAAGTATAAATGTCGTGAAAATCAGCATCGAATTCTGTAACCCGGGAGAGGAGAAAAATAGCTCTGAATAGTTGGTCTTGAATTACAAATTATCAACAAAGCATGAAATGAGAAACAATTAAGCATAATACCAGCAACAAGAGACTGGAAGAATTTTTCAGTGACATAATCCTCCTCGTTGGAATTCTCAAATGCCAGGCTGAATTTGTATCGTTTCAACGTTTCCACTTTGTCCACTGCAAATATTTGCACAAGATCAAGAATTATGTAGAGAATATACAAGAGATGCAGCAAATAGCATGAAACGTTATATGCTACATCCAGAAGTTGTTCATAATTTATTGGTCACATATTTGGTGTTATACTGTCACATCTTGACTTGAAGTTTTAAGCACCAGCCCTTTTACAACCTCTTCAATCAGTCCCCTTTAACACTTCTTTGCAACAAAAACAAAAATTGTAGCAAAAATTTTAAATAAAGATTGCTATTCTATGTTGTCATCTGACTCAAATGTCCAAAAGTTAACCAAGTTCCAAAAGAACTTTTCTAGACTGCACTAAACATGAAATGCAATTTCTAGAACTACCAAAGTCAAGATTTATAATACTGTGGATTACATCAGTCAACGAGCATACAAACATGGGTGTTCCATGCGACATATTACTCTTCCAAAGGCAAAATCTCTCCATGTGATGAAAATTCTCAGTTACTTTTGCATCATCTACACTTCTCTATACAGCGAAATTCATTGAATGCTGAACCAATTATTCAATACACTTACCATTACCATCACGGTTTCGATGGCAACTGCCATAAGAATCAATTTTGATGTTTGCCTTTTCAAGGGCTTCCAAAGCTTGCAAGCGAAAGTTTCGAGCACCACAATTAGAAATGAAGGCGGCTGCAAGAGCACTTTCAGTTTTGGGTTGCAATGGAGCCATTATATCATACTCGGCCCAAGAGAAATAGCCCACAGGAACATCGGATGAAAGACTAGTTGTCATGACAATGTGATATCCCCTCCTAATTCATAAGAAACTTTATCGTAAATATATTATAATAATTTCGTAGGAGGAATTATTCAAGGGTTTGACAAGAATTACAGAGTTAAATCGTAGAGAAATGTACAGATGACGAAGAAGCCTCAGAATAGATAGCACCATCTCACAACCGCAGCCTCAAGATGTTACAGGAGAAGGAGAGGAAAAACGAGAAAGTATCATGCATGAAATGATTGTAACCTATCTATAACCATCATTCTTTGAAGACCAATGCTTGATGCCTAGAGACTAATAATTGTGCTAATCCGGTAAGGTTAAAACTTATTTCCCCGTGCTAATTTTTTTCTTATCTATCCTTTTTTATCTGTTTTCTTCCAGTCAGGACAATACAAACTGGATTTGAATAGAAAAACTTCTTTTCGGTATGTTTAGATGTTGATATCAGAAATTCTTACTACAAGCAGAAATGCTAGCTTTAACTAGAAGATAATCAATTAATACATTTCCAGAAGATCATACTTGATCGAAAATTTAACAGTTGACAGCAACATGAATTAAGTTGAAGAAGCAAGAATTCACAACCAAGTGTTCTTACCCACCGTCGAGCCATATCAATGTTATTCTCAGCATAATATTGAGCCGACTCCATTGAACGCAACACACCAGCCGTGCCATCTTGTTGAGACGACCCAAATGCAGCATCAGGCTTCTTACCGGAATCAAATCCAAACTTACAGCCCACAGCACAGGTTTTGAACTCCTTCCGTCAAAATAAAAGGTTAACCATTAATATGCAACAAAAAAAATATATTGAGAAAAAATGCATTAGTTCCGAACTTAGAGCCAAAGGTCAATGTTAATTTAAGGATCAGGCCTGGAATTTCAATTTAGAAATGACTCTATTCAATTTTGAACTATTTTTTTATGAATCTCAATAACAAGACCTCAATTTTATATAATCAAACACAGTGCTAGTGAATTTATTTTGCCTCAATGCTTAAATGCACTATAATCATAACTAAGACATTCATGCAAAATGAATATTTATACGATTTCATCCATACAGATGAGACTTTTATACGTGTTCTTCATTTCCCATCTAAGACTAACAGTAATTATTAATGTTTACATACAGCTGCAACCAAATTTTGCTTTCTGATAAATGACCAAAAGGATTACTTTTATTGTCAAAAGAATATGACCATAACATAGGAACTTGGGCAAAAACAAACATCCTTCTTCAATTGCCATACTTGTACTATTATAGGATTCTGTGCTTCTAGCTTACATGCTAAAACCATTCTCCCATAAATTCCAAGAATTGCTGAAAAATAATCTACAATATCAAACACAATTCAATAAACCTTATAACTAATGAGGCTTGGGATTTTTATCTTAAAGGTCAAACGAGTAGCCCAAGCTCTTATATGCTGACAGTTCAGCTTTTCAGATACCATACCGAGCCTTCCATCTTCAAAGGCCATAAATTGATTATTGTTTTCGTACATAAGTGACTTGGGATTTTAAAACCAATAATAATAATTAAAAAAAAAACGCATATTATATTTTACTGAAATTTAAAGATTGATTTACAAACCTCGTCAGCTCCACGTACAAAAATGGGGTCTTTCTTAAAATCCCTAGAGTAAGCCACGGAGTCCTCCTTCTCCAGCCAGGCCTCACAGCTATCTTCGGGTTCGGACCCTAGATCATCAAGCGCACCACCACCACTGTAACCTGACCCGACATCATCAGTCAAAGAGGAGGTTGACCAAGAAGAAGACGTCGTTTTAGTAAACCTATAGAACGAGTCGGCCCACGAGTTGACCAGGTCGGCGTTCTTGGCCATATCCAGCCGGCCCAAAAATGCGATCTCCCCTATCACCACCAAACAAACTAAAACCGGTAGGAAATTCGACCATTTTCTCTTGTTTGAAGATGAAGATGATGACCCACTTGGATCGGGTAATTCCTCCGTCCTCGTGCGTTGCCTCTGGTTAGGACCCATAAAGTTTGCAGCTCGTAAATTTGAAGAAAAGAACAAAAAAACAAAAAAAGTTTATAGCTATAATTCTTTGGGGTTCATGTACATATGGATTGTTCTTCAGGTTTACCGGAATGTAAGAGAGCGTGTGCGTGGAAATGGAATTTTTGAATTGAATTGAATGTATATACGGAAATGGAAGTCCACACCACCATTAGATGGTTTTGGTGGACTGATCTGCCTGCCTGCCTGCCTCTTCGTTTTTTTCCTATGGTTAATTCTTCCCTTTTTATTTTATTTTATTTATTATTATTGATAATACCATACTGGATGCTATCCCGAGGACCATGAGCCTGAGGAGGGTCGAGCCCATTTGGGTGAAATCCCCAGGAACTCCTCGGGATGATCCCTCCTCGCACTCGGGCATCCAATGTCGTACCATAAGCCGTCATCGAATTTACAATCATAACCTCGTACCATACAATTCCTAATTTATTAAGATTCTCCTCTATATCGAAACTCTCCCAACTCAATGAAACAAAATCCTACCGCTAACAGGAAACCTCATCCTAAAAGGACTCTTCCACCAGAATCACACTTCTATCCAAACATTTGGAGAACACAAAACCAACTAAGTTACAACTTCCAATCAAGGTAGGACTCCTAGGGTGCAACGTCCCACCACTAATAGGAAATCTCATCCTAAAAGGACTCTACCACCAGAATCTCACTTCTATCCGAACATTTGAAGAATACAAAACCAACTAAGTTATAACTTCCAATCACGGTAGGACTCCTAGGGGTTTCAATGTCACAATCCTACTAGGAACGTGCTACCTACCTCTATAAATACACCATTACAGTTCATTATTAAGGTACGCTTTTAACATTCAGTTTTTAGCATTCAAATTTTTCTTATTCTCTCTCTGACTTAAGCATCGGAGGGGCGGCGAGGATACACCTTGACGCCTTTGTTTCAGGTATCGGAAGATCTCGTTCGTGCTCTTTCTCAGTCGTCGAGCTCCGAAATCATCAGGTACGATTTTTGGTAGCATCATGGTATAA
>CAIGRP010020605.1:0-26738 GCA_903798385.1 Fraxinus cuspidata | reverse complement strand
TTTTCTCTTTGCTGCTCCAAGTCACCCGTCTTGATTTGAGTGTTAAGAGCTCGTCTCATGACCAATAGCTCGCCAACATCATATTCCACTTTGTCTCCATCACTAGCCTCCTCCAATTCTGGCATGCCTTCATAATCACTCTCACTTTAACTCACCACATTTCCATTATTCCGCAAAATCATCGCTATTTTGTTTGGAGATTGAGAAGTAATGTGTCCAGACTCCAAACACCTAGAGCATTTGATGTCTTGACTTTTTGATGGCTGGGGTTCCATTTCTTTGCTAGCAAGTAATTCAGTTTTACCCCTAGAAACAGCCTCATCTCCTTTGTTGTTGTCCCACTTCAGTAGAGGTTATTGCCCATCTCCTCATCTCCTCTACCCATTTCAGCCTCGATTATTACCTCCTCATCTACATCATTTCCATAATCATATTCTTCACGCACCTCCATCCTAGGCTCTCGCCTACCTTGTCTCTGTATATTTGGAACTCTTCTACGCAAGTTGGCAAGCTCCGTCTTTTGTCTATCCAATCTATCATGCATATTTACAAATAATCGTTCAAACATACGTATCATCTTATCCGACTTATTGATTTGGCTGTTATTTTGGCCTGGTGTTGATCCGTCCCTATTAGACATCCTAAATCTAAAATTTATTTCTACCTCACAAATGTGCACTCGTGTATCACTCAATTTGACTTTTTCCCTATATTGATCTCACCACTCTGCCATTTTTCACTCAATACTTTCGTCCAAGTGCTTCAAATGACAAATTCGAACTCAACTAGGAATTATTCTTGTAGAATTCAAATCGGGGTTTTGAGTGAGATTTTGGAAATTTTGAAGACTCAAGAAAGAAAATGAATTGAAGTGGATGATTGGAATGGAAATTGAATTCAAGAAAGTGGTTTTTGAATTTTACTCAATAGATAACGTAATTGGCCAACAATTTCGAGGATAAATAATAACAAATATACGTTTTTTTTTAATTTGATTTTTCACAAAATTTTCTGAATTTTTCGAATTTGTTTTGACTTGGAATTCAACTATGACACTAGCAAAGAAACCGGAAGTTGATTTGGACACAAAATGATCACAGAAACAACTTTTGAATTTTTGAAGAAAAAATTACGGATCAAATGACTTAAATAGAAGAACACAAAGAACGCGAGAAAAAAGAAATAAAGAGTCAAACGAAAAAGAAATATGATATAATCTAGATTTTGGAGCCTAAACTCTGAAACCAACTAATGTGAACCCACGTAGCGAAAAAATACAAAACCCACTATTAAATTGAAATCGAACCCAAGAAAACCCAATTAATCAAAGTTTTGGATTTGATTCGAAAATAACGAATCAAAATAACCAACACTACGCAAACGATATGTTGACCATTTTGATTAAATATTTGAGAATCTCACCCGATTGATTTGAATGCCACAAGAAGAATCTTGATAAATTCGTTATTTGTCCAACGAAGAACAAGAATTCGAAAACAAATTTGCCTCTTAATAAATCTCAATAATAATATTGTGTAAAGATTACAATGAAAATAACATCTTATTATACTATCCTAAAAAATTGGTATTAAAAAAACGTACATAATCCCCTTAAAAATAACAAGAATATCAATTGGAATAAAATTCTAACATAACTAAGAAATTTCCAAAAATTGAAAATTATGGTGCTGGATTTAACTATGCTACCGCATAGTTGTTCTGATTGTGGTCGAATAGTTCACTGAAAATGGCCCCCGTTGGTTTCGGTTTATAGGCATGCAACCACATGCCTATCTCAACTATGTGGTCGCATAGTTGAGCTCCGCAGCTCCTTCTTCTGTTGCTTGCGACAGTTCCGATTGATTTCGACCATCGACCCCTTCATGAAAGTTGTTCCTTGACTTGTTAATTTTAACATTTTGTCCACCGTAACTTGAGCAAGCAATTTCACCATCTCTTTCACACACTTTGCTCTCAATCGTATCATGAGACCTCATTCGATAATCAACGGATCATTTCCCAAGCTTGACTTTGACGGCTCAACTCCGTGCTCACATCAATTTAATAATATCTGATTTTTTAAAATTTCAAAATTTATTTCTTAATATCATAGTTAAAATCTTGTGTATGAATTTTTTTTCCTTTATTTTATTGTTTGGACTGTTTCATTTAACCAATGGACTAATATTCATTTACGTCTTTTCAAAACCCAAAGCCAGCTGATTGGTTTAATGGGCCTTTTTTCATTTAGTTCTATCTATTTGTTTCTGGCTTTTCCACTTTGATCAACACGTGCCGGTGTTTGCTTTTAAAACAAAGACTAACGAGTTTAATTAATTACTTGAATGGCCCTTCATTTTTATTGCTCTCTAAGACCTTACACTTAACGCATTCATTTCTCTTTTATGCTTCTTTTCTACTTTAACCTATTCCAAAACAACACACATTAATTAGCTAATATTAACTAAAAAGAATAAGGTAATAAAAATGTGTTAATCAATAAACACCTTCCAACATGTAGTACCTTTGCCTCATCATTGGCATCGACCGAGAAGGCTTCCAGCTCCTCGGCCGATGAAGATTGAGAATCAGATTTCATTATGTGAAGGTTGATGAAGTCATCAAGAACCATGTTTTTCTTGCCCCCATTGTCGTGGTGACCTCCATCATTATCACATCTACCATCATGATGGTGTTCGTCGTCTCTTTTCATGGTGCCACTTAGGGAGTTCATGTGTCAAGCCCTTGTCTCCACTTGATTGCACTTTACGATTGCCACGTAGTGGACGGCTGGAAATTTCAAGAACAAATGATGTATAGATGCTATCCCTTGGAGATCCATGAGGAGTGGCTAGCCTAGGATTCCGTGATAAATAAGGTAGAAGTCCACTACAAAAAATTCCATCTACTGACTACTTTCTTATAAAGCACATTTCTTCGTCGATTTTCATAGCTAAAGTTAACCGTCCTCGCGGTGAATCCGAACAATGGATCCGGCATGGTAGCGAGTTAGCAATTGATGACCACTTGGTTAGAAGTGCTTCCAAGTAAAATATTTACCACTACCATTATCTATTGACATTATGCCGAGTCCGTTGCATACGGCCAAGACCTGTATCAACAGGGTATCTAGTGGTGGCGGCTCGACTCATCTACCCATGAGCTCAGCTCGTCAAAGTTATGAGCCAAGACTAGCCAAGCCCCGAGCTCCTTTTTTTTACTTTTTTCTTCACATATTTTAAAAGCCTTGAACTTTAGGCTCGTGGCACGAGCTCGATGAGCCGAGGCTCGGCTCGTCCCGCTGGGCCGAACTTTGACGGGGGTATCATCATAAGGTTAGTGGATTTCCTGTTTGTCTTTCTTTGATCTCGGCTCGTCCCGAAATGAGCCCGAGTCGTCCATAGGCCAAACTTTGACGGGGGTATCATCATAAGGGTAGTGGATTTCTTTCTTTGAAAAGTTATTGGCTTCAATTTTATCATGCTCCCATGTACTTGCCAACTTTCAAGGGAAGGCTTCCAAGTCTCTTACATGTATTTCCTACTGGAGTTACATCATTTGTCCGACTATATATGGTTCTCTTATGAACGTGCTAATGTTGCGGACTGGGCTTCTTGTTGGTTGGATTGTTTCGCCTTTGGGGATCATTATGCAAGTGTTATGCCATAAATCCAATCAACTTTGAATATAAACACTTTTAATATATATAATTGATGCATATTTATGGAAAGATCTATTATTTAATTGAATCAATATTCTAATAAATTAAATAATAGAATCTGTAGATTTAAGTTTTGGTAATTTATTTATTACAAGAAGTTGTGATTGTAAGATACAAATTATATATGATTGAATCTTAAATCATTCATGACCGTATGTAATAAAGAGATACGGGTATCGATATTACGAATAGACCATCACGTGTGACATTTCTTACTTGTGAAATAAGTAACTAATCTCATTATCTAAAGTGTGATGACACTTAAATGAACACGTGGATGTTTTGTTATAAAACAAAATATTCATGTATAACTATCTGAGTATCAGTGGTTAATGTCTAACTTTCGGTAGTGGAATTGGCCTTTTGATTTGAGGTCATCATAGTGCCCTATACTAGGAGAATCATACTTTAGTAATGTGGGATGTTACTCTGCCAAAAGTAGCTAATACAGCATCGTTCGGGTATGTCGAGAGTCATATGAAGGTTGTGAATGATCAATATAGGATTTATTAATCTTAGATAGTAAGAGATTATAATTTACATTTCATTCAATTAAGTTAATAACGAAATACTTGGTAAAAAAGTATTCATAACTCGAAAAAGAGTTTTTGACTTATATTGACTTAATAATGGGATGAAAGATATGATCGATAATTGAGATGACACATATCCATATTTCGTAATTGATCGGATCATATTGATGAATATATTATAATTTTATAGTAAACGAACAAGTTTGATTTTGTCATACTACGTGACATTTTCTGTAACATGTATTGCACAGACACATTCCTACATGTGAATCTGGGACGACGAAATTGGTGATAAATTAAAAGTGATATTTTAAATTATTGATTTTCAATTAGATTAAAATAATAATTCTCTTCGTTAGACATCAAAATCTAGGACGTGATAGGTCACACACAAAGGGAAAACCAGAAGAATGAGATTCACCAATTAATTAATTAACAAATTTTGTACAATTAATTAATTGGGGTGCTTGTTAATAGGCCCGAATTAAATTAATTAATTCATGAACCAAAATTAATTGATTAGATTAATTAAATATTGGACCGGATTAATTTTAAGAAATTGGCCAGTAAATTAAGGTTCAAAAAAAAAATAGAATAAAACATAATTCATATTCTTGCTAGCACAAGAAAAGATACCATAATTCTCTCATTCTTGTTCCCTGTGTGGATTTCTATTGGAGCCTGGATAATTGGACAGTTGTGAATTGCAATTCGAGATTGTTCGTGTTCGAAGATCAGCAAAAGAGTTTGCAAAATTTTATCAAATATATAATTTCTATCACAATTTCTTTCTAAATATAAAGCAGATCCGTGACAGGAATTGAAAAATAATTTATTTTTCGATGTACATGTTAAGTAAATTATCAACAGTGGTACCAGAGCATACTTAATGTTTGGTAGAAATTAATTTTGTATCTTGGAACAATCAAAAGTTGATTGTTGTTGACTTTTATGTTACCAGCAATTAAAAAAAAAAATCAATTTTGGGTCAAAAGTCCGGGCACAAATGGGTGGGTAGGTGGCACTGCTAGCGGCGACAGTCGCCATCGACGTACAGGCAAGGGAAAACAACACCGCTTCTTCGCGACAGCTGCACCTCACAAAGCAGACGATGCTTCCCAACTTGCGACGACATGAGCCGTTGTTCACAGTGATGCCATTCGTTGATGTTAACTAGAGCAGTGTTCCGTCGCTGCTACAGTTGCAGAACGATTGATGTTCCTACACAACTGCGCATGACACACTGCTGCTACAGTACAACTGTGGCACACGCTGTGAAGGTGTCGAACAGTAGTCGGCGCTGCCCAAAGGATATTAGGGTTTTCCACATATCAAGGGCGAAAGGGTTTGATGGAGACATGGGATTCTAATGAAATTTGTGAAATTGTAGGCCCGGCCTGCAATTATGATAAAAGGGTTAAGTTTGCAATTTTTAAATGGGTGGTCTGTCGTGCAATTAAGTTAATTGAATGCCATGTTTATAATTTTAAAAGCATTGGTCAAATTGCTATTTTCAAAATGATTTTGAATTTACATTTTAAAAGGGGTTTAAATTAGATTTTAAAAGGTTTGGCCATAAAATTTCAAATTTGACCCATTTAAAATTTTATTTAAAATTGATTATTTTTATATTATTTTTAAAATTGATTTTTAACTTAAATATTAAATTTTGACTCTAAATTGAATTTTATTTTGTTTAAGAGTTTTATCCTAAATTAAAATGTTAATTCAATTGTAACTAGAGTTGGTCTCTATTTAATATTTAATTTTAATTAAATTATCTCACCTTAATATATTTTTGAAATTAGAGTTGGATTCTAATTTGATATTTAATTAGAATTTAATTTTAATTAAATTGCCTCGCCCTAAATTTTAAAATCAGAGTTGGACTCTAATTTGGTATTTAATTAACAATTGATTAAAGTCATTCGCCTTAAGTTTTGAAACTAGAGTTGGACTCTAATTTGATATTTAATTAGAATTCGATTTTAATTAAATTTTCTTGCGTTAAAACTTTGAAATTAGAGTTGGACTCTAATTTGGTATTTAATTAAAATTTGATTTTAATTAAATAAACTCGCTAAATTAAATTAAGTGATTAAATTGTTTAATTAATTATTTAATTGTTCCGATCCATTTGTCTAAATTAGTTTAGATGGCTTTAATTGCTAGAAACTTAAAACATGTTTGCATATAATATTAGATATTATATAGGAAATCATTTATATGATGAATGTTTTATTAGTGGATGATTATGAACTCGTCCGTATGGATGTGTTGAATGAATATTTTTATTCTTGTTGTTTTATGACTCAAGAAGACTAGATAATAAAGTCTATATTCGTCCACACTATTATACGTATGTTTATTTGCATACTAGATGTATAATAAAAATATATAATTATTTCGATGAGATCTTTGCATGCAAAACCCATCGTTAAAATATTAAGTCATATTTATATTTGTCTTTCATTATTATAGTGAAAAATAAAAGTCCTCAATCGATCTCAACTTGTTGAGTACACTCAAGACTGGTCAACTGGGCATATGTTTGACACTATAAAATATTAGATATTTATAAATGATGGGTTTGATTTAACTAAAATTTAACTTTTATTGAGTACACTCAAGAAGATAAATTTTATAGGCACGTTAAGCTAACACATAAGATATGTGAAGATAAAGAGTTGTCGCTTAATGATTTGGGAGTTGTATGGGATACAATTATTGATTACACTCGAGGTTTTTAATATAATAAATGGGATCCTAACCCACTGGAAGTCAAGTATGGATTCCATAAATTTATGTGAGAGGGTCATAAATTTGAGTTAAAAGTGAAAGCATAATTAATTTAATAAAAGACCATTTTAAATTAATTGATGCATTTTGTATATTATTCATTTATTTTTTGTCATTTACATTTATTAAATTATGAGTAACCATGTGCATTTGAGAGACATACTGGATGCCACGACCAAACCAATTTTTTTTAATTGGCACCACAATCTGAAAATTGTTCTCAGGCATGAGAATATTGGTTATGTTCTTGATAGCCCTTTTCAGAGACACCTTTTGAAACCCGACAAAGGAAGATGTGTCTGCTATAATGACGATATTAATACAACATGTGTTGGTCATAAATTTGAGTTAAAAGTGAAAGCATAATTAATTTAATAAAAGACCATTTTAAATTAATTGATGCATTTTGTATATTATTCATTTATTTTTTGTCATTTACATTTATTAAATTATGAGTAACCATATGCATTTGAGAGACATACTGGATGCCACGACCAAACCAATTTTTTTTAATTGGCACCACAATCTGAAAATTGTTCTCAGGCATGAGAATATTGGTTATGTTCTTGACAGCCCTTTTCAGAGACACCATTTGAAACTCGACAAAGGAAGATGTGTCTGTTATAATAAACACAGTGATGACGATATTAATACAACATGTGTGATGTTTGCTTACAAAAGCAACATGAGAATATAGATGCTAACACGTGATTTTTCATCTCAAGGTGTTGAATGATTAACAATCACGTGTGGAATGATATGAGATTTTCTAACAACTATACAAGTGCATAATAGCAGAAGAATCTTTAATTAGTGCTCGTGTACTCAAAATGTTGACTACGTTGAGAAGATGTCTTAATTGAGTTCAGTCATGAACCATGAACTACGTATAGATTTCGTTCTACAATCTTTACTAAAGAGTTATTCATAGTTAATTATGAATTTAACATGAATAAACTCGAATGCACACTCATTGAGTTGCTGAACATGCTTAAGACTTTTAAGCCCAATATCTAAGTTTGTAGTGAGCAAATTTTAGTCATATATTCCTCTAGGGAAGTTTAAAGGATACTTTAGGAAAGTAACAAAAATAGCTAAAACAGTCAAAGCGAATAAGGACAATACCAAATCTGATGACCTTTATTATCAATTTTGAATGATTGTTTATTGGAAAGGAAACTGTAAGGCTTGTATCTACTTTATTAGCTTCTTGGGTACTAGATACCAGATATGGATCTCATTTTAAATATGCAGAAACTAAATAAAAGTAGACCGTTGCAAAATGGAGAAGTTGACATGTACGTTGAAAATGAGTAAATGCTGCTGCATTGCATGTATGAGCATACTTATTACCATTGCCTTTAGGCTTAGTATTAGAATTAGAGAAATGTTACTTTATTCTCACCATTACCAAGAACATTATTTGAATTTCATGTTTGGACATGAATTATTTTAATATTAAGGAAAATTGTTGTTTCTTTTCATCTTAATAAGATTTTAATGGTTATGATAAATTACAAAATAATATTTATATCCTAAATACTGAGTATTCTATAATAAGTATAGAAATTGTAAGACATAAAAATGATAATCTGAATAACTCATATACCTGGCATTGCAGATTTAGTCACATAAATGATAATGCAATTCCAAAATTACATTGAGATGTATATTTGGGTTAAAATATTTTGAATTATTTGACAAACACGAAACATGCATGTTAGGCACAATGACCATATCTATTTTTATCTGAAAATGTGAAAGATCTGCACAATCACTGTGTCTAATATATAGTAATGTACGTAGACGCAGATCAACTAATACTATATGAAGTTTCTCTTATCTCGTCACATTTACTGATGACTATTTCAAAAATGGTCATGTATATTTAATGAAATTAAAAAATGAAACTCTTGAAATGTTCAAGGGATTCAAATTAGAGATAGAGAAACAAATATATAAATATATTCTCATACTAAGATTTGATCAAAGTGAAGAATATCTAAAATGAAGAATTTTAGATTATCTATAAGAGAATCTGATTCTTTTGTAATGGATTCCTTCACATACACTACAACATAATGGTGTATCAGAAATGATGAATCGTACACTATTAAATATAGTAAAATTAAGAACAAGTCATGCAAACATTTCAAAATCGTTTTGAGGTCATGCACTGATTAGCAGGTGCTACACACTAAATCATATTCCATCTAAATTGTTGACAGAACTCCATACGAGTTATGGAAAGACAGAAGACCCAACTTATCTTATATGAAATTTTGGGGCTATGACGCTTATATGAAGCGCACTGAATCGGATAAATTTGAACTAAATTCGATAAATATATATTTGTGGGATATCCAAAAGACAATTTAATATCAATTATATAATCCCGTTGAGAAGAAGATGTTCATCTCAAGACATGCCATACTCCTAGAGACATTGTTTATTTTAGGAGATGACAATGGGAGTAGAATAAGAATTCACAAATATAGTTGACCAAGTAGATGAACCTGAGTCTGATCCTATATCTACTGAGGGACATGCTCTTGATCAGGAAGTTGATATCCCTGAGGACACGTCAACTCCATGCAAATCTTGTAGGACCATTTGACATCTAAAAAGTACGAATTCATGATTACTAATCAGGCATTATTAATCTAGGATGATAAACCTACTAATTACACATAAGCACAGTTAAACATTGAATAAAAAAGATGGCAGAAGCCATGGAATCAGAAATGAACTTAATGTATAAAAACAAGGTTTGGATCGTGATCGACCCTCCTGATGATACAAAATTCATAGGTTTTAAATGGATTTACAAGAAAAATGTCGACGTAGGTGGAAACATCCATACATATAAAGCAATGCTAGTAGCAAAAGGTTATAAATAAAGACAAAGTGTTGACTTTGATGAAACCTTTTAGCTTGTACCATGCTAAAGTTCATTTGAATTTTGCTTGCAATAGCTGCATACCAAAACTATGACATATGGCATTGGATGTCAAAACTGCTTTTCTTAACAGGAACTTGCAAAAGAAAGTGTATATGAAATATCTCGAAGGTTTTAAATCCAAATAAGCCGACAATGTATGCAAGCTTGATCTATCCATTTATGGATTAAAGCAAGCATTTAGGAGCTGTAATCTTTGCTTTGATGAAACAATCAAAATCTTTGATTTATCAAGAATGAAAATAAATCATGTGCTTACAAGAAATTAGTAGGAGTGTTCTCGTATTCCTAATATTAAATGTAGATGACATATTATTAACAAGAAACAACATCTCTATATTTAAATTGTTAAAATTATGGTTGTCAAATAATTTTTTCGTGACAGATATGGAAGAAACAACTTGATTTATAGAGATAGATCTAGAAGATTGCTAAACTCATCCTAATATATATAATCTTGAGAAAATTTTACATAGAGAAAAATGAACTGAGAGTTTATGGATACACTGATGCTAACTTCTGTTTTAATAGAATGATAGCATATCTCAATCGAGATATTGGTTTACTCTAAAGCAATGCGTTGAAAAGGTTCCAATTAGGAAATAATCGTTGACTCAATAGTAGAAGCCTTATATATCATTACTTTAGAAATCAACAAAAGTTGTGTCTGGCTCAGGAAGTTCATCAATGAACTTGGAGTAGTTTCTAACATTATTGATCACAAACTTTTGCATTATAATAACAATGGAGCTATCATGCAAGCGAAGGAACTAAGGTCTCTTGAATGATTCAAACATGTGTTAAGGTGGTATTATCTCATTTGAAATATAATACAATTAAATGACGTAAAGAAAGAATGAATCCCCACAAGTTATTGCAAATCCACTAACAAAGAGTTGTCACAGAATTAACATGATCGTTATGTAGACTCTTATGATATTAGATACATAAGTGATTGTATCTCGTGCAAGTGGAAGTTTGTAAGTGTTATGCCATAGTTTTGTATATTTAAGTCTTGGTAATTTGTTTATCACAAGGAGTTGTGAATGTGAAATATAAATTAAATATGATTGAATCTTAAATCGTCTGTGGTCGTATGTAATAATGAGATACGGATTGACCATCAAATGTGGCATTTCTTACTTGTGAAATAAGTAGCTGATATCACAAATTAAAGTGTTGTGACACATAAATGAATACGTAGATGTTTTATTATTAAACAAAATATTGGAGACCCACTGGAGTGACTCCACATGAATAACTATTTGAGTGTCAGTAGTTAATCTCTAACGTTATGTAGTGAGATTGGTCATTTGACTTGAGATCATCATAGTACTTTATATGAGGACATTCATACTTTAGTGATGTAGGGTGTTAATCTACCAAGAGTCGCTAATACGACATCTTTCGGGTATGTCAAGAATCATATGAAGGTTGTGAATAATTAATAGAGGATTCGATACTCTTAGATAGTGATCTACATTTCATTCAATTAAGTTAAACGAAATTCTTGGCCAATGTGTATTCATAAGTCGAAAAAGAGTTTTTGACTTATATTGACTCAATAATGGGATGAAAGATATTATCAATAATTGATATTGACACATATCCATATCTCGTAATTGATCATTGACGAAAGTATTATAGTTTCATGATAAACGAATAAGTTTGGTTTTGTTATACCTGTGACATTTCCCGTCAAATGTACTGCCCTGACACATTGCTAGATGTCAATTTGAGACGACGAATGTGAATTGGTAATAAATTAAATGAGTATTTTAATTTATTAATTTTTTAGATCAAAATAATAATTCTCTTCGATAGACGTCGTAATTGGGGATTTGATAGGTCACACACAAAAGGAGAACCAGAAGAATGAGATTCATCAATTAATTAATTAACAAAATTTGTACATTTAATTAATTGGGTTGCTTGTTAATAGACCCGAATTAATTAATTGGATTAAATAATTAATTGACCAATTTTAATTAATTGGATTAATTAAATATTGACCGGTTTAAGTTTAAGAAACATACCAGCCCACTTGAATTATATTAATAAGCCATTAGGGTTTCAAAAAAAAAAAAAATAGAACAAAACATAATTCATATTCTTGTTAGCACAAGAAAAGAGAAATCCTATTTTTTCTCATTCTTGTTCCCTATATGGATTTTCATTAGGAGCTGGACAATTGGATAGCAGTGGATTGCAGTTCATAATTGTTCGTGTTCGAGGATCTGCAACGGAATTTGTAGAATTTACCAAATGTATAATTTCTATCACAATTTCTTTCTAAAAATGAAGCAGATCCTTGGTAAGAATTGAACAATAATTTATTTTTCGCTGTGCATGTTAAGTAAATTCCCAACACATTACTCAGGGATTTATATTGCTATCATTCCATGATTGGTTTTCTCACTATTAGAGTAAAGACGAACACCCAAGCTTCATTGTTCATCTTGAGATCTTTCCATTACTCATCTATAGGGAGAGTACGTGTTATGTGATTTGGATATGCCGATTCATCAAGTACTTGAATTACCTAAAGACGGTTTGTTCTCTGTTTACCTAGCGGTGCAAGGTTTATTGCATCCACCCCTTGGATCCTACTAAAGGTCTACCAACTCTTTGGCATCCAAGTAATCCTTTATGATGTGATCCCTAATTCATTGGGCTTTGGAGCGGGTACTTAGGCGATGGAGAGATTTCCTGCATCATGATACTCTTGCTAGGATCATTTCAATTTGATTAAACCTCATGTATTAATCATCATGTGGCCAAGAGGATCAACGAATACGATTACTTTAGGGTCTACTTGGATCTTCTCTATGCTACTCTTTTTTTTTTTTTTTTGCGATCTTCGACAACTCATGTATTATATCCACCAATTTAGCAAATGTCTTCTAATATTTGTCCCTATGCCTCTCTAGAAAAGGGTTATCATGTTCAGACCCCTCCATAGCTGATCCAAAGCCTACTCATCAGATTATTTTCAATTTTGTTAATTTCCATGCGGAATCTCTAGAAGTATCTCTTCAAGGACTTTTTCGCCCCTACCTTGTGCCATTAAGGTGAATTGCAAGTGCGATGCCGGTGTATTTATAAAGTTGTTTATGAACTTTCTCTTCAACTGAGGCCAATTCGGATGCTTTTTGACCTCAAATTTTTGTACCAATGCCAGAAGTGTCAAAGGTGAATGTGGTTGCGGAAATTCTTTTACTTTACACTTGAGATTTGTTCTTGCAATTCAATTCCATCTTGCAAATGTTTATATGATAGATGAGATCACTTCGCCTTGAAAAATTTTCCATTTTCGACATCTAAAATTCTGCCAGAATATTCTTCTACCTGATTTCTTTTGAGAAAAAGTTCTCGTTGTCCAAGTCACTAGATTGTACCAACTATTCATCATCAGATTCGAGGTTGTGAACACAAGGATCGTTTCCCTGTGATTTACATACTTCATTGTAGGACTATGATGAATGGTAGGATTACGATAGGGCAATATAGACGGGTCATCGACTCTGTTATGCTTATCGAAGACACTCCAAACCCTATAGGTCTCTGTTCTTGTCCTGGAAGAGGTAAGATATCTTTCCCACGGGGAGATCATAAAGTAGCTTTCCATTATAATTGTGGGATTAACATCGTTAGGACGGGATGAAGCATCTTGAGATACAGGACTGTTGTGAAAGCAAGACCCCGAATGGCTTCACTCATCGTGACTCATCTTTCTTCTAGATGGGGTTCCTTTAGTGTTGAAGATTATCCAGCATAGCTCTCATCTTAGCTTTTTCCTCTCTTAGCTGTTAAATATCCCTATCAAAATTATTTTTCGGCTGGCTAGGTGAAGATCCAAGCTATCCATCGAGACTTCTACATGATGGGAGTACTCTTCCTCCACAATATACTTTTTCACCATACGGGGTTTTTCAACAAGGTCTTGAATCGATTTTTTCTATGTTTTCTTCATCATGATTATTGAACTAAGTCTTACAATGTCAATCAGTTGACCTCAAAAATTTGTTTCTCCTCATCGTCAACATATGTTTGCCACATCCATTCCTACTTACATGTTTCCTATACATTGGGATAAAAAACCATTGGACATTATCAACGTTCCACAAAAAAGGATCTATGATCAATGATGAAAATACTAGCGATCGATGTTTAGACCCAATACCTAGAGAAGGTGAATAGGTTTATAACATAGAATTAAAATTAAAAAACAATAATAAATAACAAGTCATAGAATATTGTTTGTAGATAATTATTAATGTCAATTTAAACCATAATTGTCAATCAAGCATATAGATATCAAAACATAAAAGTAAATAAACACCAAATATGTTGATGAAGGAAAACCCACGAAGAACTCTTCATAGGAATGAAAAAATATTCGGCAAACGTTATCAAAAATTATTCACTAGAAATGATAACTTACAATTAGTCTAGACACAATTAAACCTTAGTAGACTCTGACCACCCTGTAAATCACCGAAAAATCTCTTTGATTGTGCCTCCAACACTTTTCGTAATTCTAGACTTCTTTTCCTCCACATGGATCACCAAGAACGAACCTCGTTCTTCTCTAACTAAAACTCCAGTTGCCTTTCTCCAGCTTCAGAACTCTGAAGGATATGTAAAGGATTTGATTTTTGATGTTTGATCTTCGGATCTTTTGTGCTTTGATCTTATGGTTGATGTAAGATTTATGGAATGTGCTATTGATCTTCAAAGCTTTATTCACTTTTATGA
The DNA here is from genome assembly GCA_903798385.1 of Fraxinus cuspidata. Taxonomy (NCBI): domain Eukaryota; kingdom Viridiplantae; phylum Streptophyta; class Magnoliopsida; order Lamiales; family Oleaceae; genus Fraxinus; species Fraxinus cuspidata. Next base: position 11,968 of record CAIGRP010020605.1, on the reverse strand, counting down.
AAATAAACTCAACTAATAATAGGGACGAAATATGGCTTGGGTATTTATAATAAGGAGTGTTTTGGATTTAAAAATTTTCCAAAATCAAGATCTAGGGTTTCAATATATATCACCATCGCTCAAGAGCTGCACGCGCGGCCAAGGAACAAAGAGTTAACTGTAGAAACCGCTCTAGCAATCTTTCAGGTATGAAGCGAGCATTTTTGCAATGACTTTTTCTCTTTGTTTCATCTTTGACTCCTTCAAAAATATACTCCCAACCCTCGACTTATCGACCTTAATTACAACTCAATACACTATGATTTTGGTCAATAAAGTTTGGACCTAACAAACTTCTCTTTTACATTTTATGACAAAATCATTTATTTCAACAATGCAATGAACACAAATTAACATCTATCAATCCAAAGACACAATACCCAAACTTCATGTCAAACAACTTTTCATTAGTGATGGCAATCCGCCCCCGCCCCGAACCTTGCCCCGAATGGGGCAAAAACACCCGCCCCGAACGGGTTGGCGGGGCGAGGCGGGGCCAGGCGCCCCATTTCGGGGCATGGGATGGAGCACCCTCGCCTCGCCCCGCCTCGCCAAGAATTTAAAAAAAAATTAATAAACTATTATTAAAAAAAACCAAAAAAAAAATTTAAACGTGGCGGGAAACGCGCCCCGAACCCGTCCCGCCCTGCCCCGAACCCCGCCCTGACTAAGGCGGGACGGGGGAGCCCCACCCCGTTGCCATCCTTATTCTTCATATACCTATGTCATATAAACAACACATGTAAAACATGTGTAACACTTACACTAAAACATATGACACTAAGTGCATCAATAACTTAGAAACTAAAACATGACAAGTTGAGATAGATATATCAATAACCGAACTAGCAACTCAAATTATGATATCAATATTATACAAACACTTACAATAATATCCGTTGACATCAAAAAATGACTAGGTCGATTTTTTTCAACTTAATTGACAATTTGTAAGAGGTAAATTGCTGAAATAATAAAAGAGAAGAGTGTTTGTAGTAATTGGAGTAATTTGAAAGTGTGTCCAGAGAGTACATTGAGTGGTCCTTAGGGTAGAACATTATATTCCTATTTATAGATCGAATACCAGCAAGTTTTCCACCCAAGGTTAAATCAGCTAAAGTAATGGTCTTAATATGCTAGCCATTGGCTTGGATTTGATTGGTTCTTGAGATCGTCTTTACCAGATCATCATTATTTGGATTGCATTGATGCCATCAAGTAATCATTGCCTATAATTGATTGGTCGGATAAGAGGTGTTGATGTCAATGACGCGGTGGCATGATATGATTCGGTACGGTGAAATGTGTATTGGTGATAACAGGTCCAGATATCATTACGTCTCCAAGATGAAAACGGCTTTCCACCCAAGCTGACCTCGGATATATTGCGTCTTAACCTACGTGATAGATCATTAGTGGGATGGCTTACTCATTTTACCAAGGTCGGAGTTTAGACTCCAACAATTGTCCCCAAGGTATACACTCAAATGGAGTGATGGGTTAACCTTAAAAGTGCTATTCTAAATGTCATTTGCATTCAAATAATTACGGAGGATAGCTGTCGAATTTTATGGTAACAGGTGTCCACAAATTAGAGGGCGAGATATTCTACTCTCTTTAAGGCTTCTTGGGTAAGCTTCTTTCAAAACTACACAGTTTTGATTTGTTCAATCTGGGCCTTTTATTTTTCCCTCCAATTTTGCATCCAACGGTCAACATCGCATGTTGTCCTTCTCCGTTTATACATGTATCCTCTCTTTTTCATTTCCACACTTTTTTGCTTTCAAATTTCAGTGTAAAGGAAGAAAGAAAATTAGTATGCTCTTGCCTTCTGTTTGAGTAAGGTCATCACTTACCCAGGTTTATGTTCTACGAAAATCCTTGACTTCATTATCTTTGCTTTTCACCTTTGCCTCTATATGAGTTCGGAAGAATCTAGAGTTCATTCTTGGGTAAATCAGTATGAAGAGTCCTTCTCCCTTTCGTCTACTCCTACTTCCTCGCCTAGTTCGGACGTCCAAGAAATCTTTACCTATTCCAATCTCTATTGTTACAATGACTTAGTTTACCATTCGAAGATGGCACAAGATCATTTCATGGTAAGATAACCTAGAGATGGGAAGAGGTGGGATCCCTTGGTGAGGAGGTGGAGAGTCCTACGAGTGAGAAGTGGAAAGTATCTTAGTTTAGGTCGGTGATGACAGAGGACACATTAGAAATGCAGAGAGCTAAGTATAGTATTCCTAGCTCAATTGAGATGATTATCTCCAATTCTTTTGACTGTGCTAATGATCCTCAGACGGGTGAGTGGCACTTTACTCTGCCATTCTAAGTGCAAGACTACGTTTGCCAATTCCTAGAGCCATACGTAGGTTCTTGTCTTATTGGGAAATTTTCCATACTCAGCTCTATCCTAATTGGTGGAGGACACTAGTTACCACTCTGATCTTATGGCATAAGATAGGTCATCCTGAGTTCACTTTGGATTACTTTATCTCCATGCGCTAGTTCTGGATTCCAGTCCTCAGCTAAGAAGTAGAAAGATGAAATCTTTTTTATTTTTGGTGAGTGGCAATTTCACTCTACCAAGACGAATATGGAGGATGTTGTTTCTATGTATTATCACAAGATGTGTAAGTGGATGATAGCTTCATGATAATTTATGTCACTTCCTTCATGGAGTTCATCTTTGTTTACCTTTGTTTTTGTCCCCTTTTTTTGTAGTTTACAAAGCTACTAAGGTGACCTCGACTACCAAGGGCTGAGCTGATGCTATCCGAGTTCTATTGAAGATGTAGAGAGCTTACAACACAGTGATTTTGGACTCTAGCTTGTTTCGGACAGGCCTGTTTTAGTGTAATGCCGTTCCCCAGCCCCCCTAAATTTAAGTAAGTTTTCTGCAGTTTTATAAGTTTAGTTAAAAAAGAATTAACCAAGGTATCATATGTCTTTAGGTTGAAACAATGAGATGTTGGGCTATGAGGCTTTTAAAATTGTCAAAGCCGAAGCCACAAGGGCTAAAAAAGGAAAAAATCCATATGGAGAGGAAGTTTCCCCACGTCCTCGTTCGAAAGAGTCTACTCATGCCACTGATTCTAGCTCATCCAGAGCTCAACTTTCATGCCTCAACCTCTAGAGGGTTGATGTGGAGACACCAGTGTGGAGCTATCCTGATATTTTTCTAGAATTCCTCGAGGCTCCCTCATCTTCTAGGGATATGAGTACAGCCATGCCACCACGCATAAAGGACTCTGCTAACTTACTTACGCAAAGTTAGAATGACACAAAGCAAAGGTTTCATTGAAACTATACCTGTAGACATGACATGCATAACAGTTGAGCTTCAGTGCCACCAATCTGTCTTATATATGATGTTTGTGACGGTGAAGGTAAAATTCCTGAGTTTTACTTTATTGAATAATCTCGTAATTTTGCTGAGATGAGGTCTTTTTCTATTTAGGTCAAAAGTGAAATGGGGAAGGTGGTGGAGCTCCAAAATCAGGCTACAACTCTTTTCCAAAACATGGAAAATGAAAAGACCCAACTGAATGAGGAGATGAAGTGTTGGAAAGACATGCTAAACAAGATAGGCATAGAACTTGAGGCTAAGTCAGTGGCTGAGCTCGAGCTCTAAGATGAGGTGAAAGCCTTGAGGATTTAGGGAAAAATGGACAATGACTGGGCTTCTTCTGAGAATAAAAGGGTTGAAGAGGAGAGGGCCTATGCTGACTTCGAGAAAATTCAAGCAAATGAGGCCATAAAAAGGCTGAGGATGCTGATGCTAGAGCTGCCAAAGCGGTCGAGCTGTGGAGAGAGTCACCTAAGTTTGATACCCTAACTCAGGATGCTTATGTTGTTAGCTTGGTTGAAGTAATCAAAGACATCCAATGGATACGACCAGACTTCGATGTAAGTTTTCTCCAGGAAGCTTTAGACGAGCAAAGGGCAACTTTGAGGGAAATGCCTGTTGTAGCGGGGGTTGCCATCTCCACTCTGGAAGAAGACAAAGACCCTAATGTTGATGTTTGAGATTAGCTCAATCCCCTACCTGCATGACTTGTGTTTTCTGGAACTTTATTGTTTTTTCATCTCCGCAATTTGAAAACTTGTAGCAAGCTTGCAGTTTTTTACTAAAGTACACTTCGTCTTTTAATTTTGGTGATTGAAATTAAATTGGTTGATACATTTTTGGTTTTTGAAGCACAACTTATGTTATCATTTTTGGATGGGATGAATGAATGGTTATCTTTGGAGTATGATTTATTGTTGGAAAAATATTTGTCTAAGTATTGCAGCACAAGCAACTTTAGGTCAGACTACTTTAGAGTAGAACATTTTGTCTAAATATTGCAGAACATGCAAGCTTAGGTTAGACTGTTTAAGAACAGGTTCTTTGAATTTCCCTTTTTGATGAAAACTTTTGTATAAGTGTTGCAATACATGCAATCTTAGCTTGTGCTGCTTAAGAATATGTTCTTTGATTTTTCATTTTTGAAGAAAATTATTGTCTAAGTGTTGCAACACATGTAATCTTAGGTTGGATTGCTTAAGAGCATGTCCTTTTGTGTATGTGTTGCAACACTAGGTTGGATTACTTAATAGCAGGTCCTTTGAATTTACTTTAGAGAAAAATTTGTGTCTTAAATGCTGTAACACATGTAACCTTAAGTTGGATTGCTTAAGTGGAGGCTCGTTGGATTTTGTTTTCTGAAGAAATTTTTTGTCTAAGTGTTTCATCAAATGCAACCTTAGGTTGAACTATTTAAGAGCAAGTCCTTAGGAGTTTGGTAAAGACACTTGTTGAGATAAGGTTTATTAATTCACTTGAAACAAAGGTTACATGATTTCATTTGAAAAGTACATTTCCTACTCAACCGATAATAACTCTTAAGCTGTTCGACATTCCAAGATTATAGTAGGGACCTTCTTTGCATATCCTCTAGCTTGTAGGCTCCATTAGGTAGGATTTAGGTTACCTTATAGAGGCCTTCCCAGTTTGGCCTAGAGATCCAGATTTGGGTTTTTGAATGGTAAGAAATACCTTTCTTTGCATGAGGGATCCGAGTTCCAATTCCTGTTTGCATACTTTTTTACTACAATATTTAGCGCTATACTACTTGTAGATGGCATTTCTGAGTTCGGCCTCGTTTCTCTTTTCTTCAAGTAAATCTAGCTCAACAAGAAGGGCCTCTTCATTCATTTTCTCCTCATATGCCTTAGTTTGGAATGAAAAAATGTTTATTTCCAAAAGAATCACAACCTCTATTCCAAAGACCAAAGAAAAAAGCATTTCTCCTGTACTGGTCCTTGAATGGTGTGGTAGGAACACAATATGCTGGGAAGTTCATTTTCCCATGCTCTCTTAATGTTGCCAAGATTTGCCTTGAATGTGTGTTTAATGATCTTGTTAATCATTTCTACTTGGCCATTAGCTTGTGCGTGATTGGGAGTAGAAAACTGTTTCTTTATGCCAAATTCCTCACAAAAACTTACTAAATGAGCGTGACTGAATTTTTTCCATTCTTGGCTATGATGGAGTGAGGTACTCCAAATCTCCATGTAATGGATTTCCATATGAAGTCTATTGTTTTTTGCTCTGTAATCTTGGCAAAAGGTTCGATTTCAACCCATTTAGTAAAAGAATCCACAACTATAATAGCAAACGTTGTTCCGCCTTTACCTATTAGCATAATGCTAATTAGATCGGCTCCCGCAGCTAAGCGTTGGCAATTATCACGTTTTCGCACAAACTCTAGGGCATCTCGTTTATAGGTTGACTAGAAGTATCCCTGCCATAAAATCTTATAGGCTAACGACTGTCCTTCAGAATGATTGCAACAAACTCCCTCATGAACTTTTTGCAAGGCATACAATGCTTCTTCTTCGTTCAAGCACATGAGCAAGGAAATTGCCTACTCTTTCTTATAAAGCACATTGTCCAATAAGGTATACCTGGCTAACATTATTCGTAATTTTCTAGCTTCAGTAGGATCATCTATGCAGGTCTTAATTTTGAGGTATGAGGTGATTTCATCTAACCAAGTATGTTTTAGGTCTATGACCATCGAGATCATACCTCATCTCTCAATGGCGGAGTGTTGAAGCTATCTTATGGTAACGTTGTCAAACTCTTATATTTTATCACTCGTGGCCAACCTAGCTAGGGTGTCGACATGGCTATTGTGAGTTCTTGGAATTTTCTTAACATGAATGGTTTTAAAACCTTCAAACTTCTCCTTGGCAACTTTAATGTAGTTTTCATCCATTTTTCCATTGCTTAGTAAGTTTCATTGATATGATTAACTATGAGCTGAGAGTCACTATGAATCACCATGTTCGAAATCTTCAATTCTTTTGCCATTCTCACCCCAGCTACCCCAGCTATTAGTGCTTCATATTCCACTTCGTTGTTGGAAGCTTTGAAGTCAAGGGTGAGGGCTTGACAGAAATGGTGGCGATCGGGCTGATTAACACTATTCTTGCTCCAGATCGAGTTTCAGTGGAAGATCTATTGACAAAAAGTTCCTATGGAGTGTTATCAAGTTGATCTTACAGAAGGTCGGTGTTGAACTCTGCGATAAAATCAATTATAGCTTGGCCTTTTATTGCAGTGCATGGCTTGTAATATGTCGAACTGACCTAGCTCAACGGCCCATTTAACCATCCATCCTGAGGTATCAAGTTTCTGCAGAATTTGTCTTAGAGGAATTTGTCAAAACTTCATTCGGATGCTCCAAGAAATAGAGTCTCAACTTCCTAGCTACCATAATCATTGCATAAGCCAACTTTTCAAGGGGAGAGTAACATAGATCAACGTTTTGTAGAGCTTTGCTAACATAATAAATAAGGTGATACGTCCCTCCCTCTTCTCGAGTTAGCACAGCTCTAACGGTGTGCTCAGAAACGACGAGATACAATGCCAGCATTTCTCATGCCTCAGGTTTAGATAAGCTCGATGCTCGAGCTAACTGCCTTTTGAGTTCTTCAAAAACATTCTAGTAGTTCGAAGTCAACTTGAACTTCTTTCCTCCTCGTATCCTGTTGAATAAGGGTTTACACTTATCTGTAGACTAGGAAACGAAACGATTAAGTACAGTAATTCTCTCGATGATACTTTGAACTTTTTTAGGGCGGGTTGGTACTTTCATTTCAATGATTGCACGTATCTTTTCTAGATTCACTTCAATCCTCCTTTGATTAACCATGTAACATAGGAACTTTCCCGAACCTACCTCAAAGGTACACTTGAGTGGATTCAGCTTCATCTTTCCTTAGAATTTCAAACATCTCATCTGGGAGTTGTCGATGGTCCTTCCCTTTTGTGCTCTTGACCAGCATATCGTCTACATACACTTCTATAGTTTTACCAATTTGCTTAGAGAACATGGGGTTCACACGACGTTAATATGTGGCTCCAGCATTTTTGAGTTCAAGTGGTATCATTTTGTAGCAATATAGACCCCAATCAGTGATGAAAGAAGTATATTCCTGGTCTAGTTTATACATCGAGATTTGATTATACCCGGATAAGCATCCGTGAAGCTAAGAGCTCGTGTCCTATTGTGGCATCGACCATTTGGTTGATCCTCTGGAGGGAAAAACTAGATTTTGGGCAGGCTTTGTTAAGATTGGTGAAATCGATGCATACTCTTTAGTCTCTATTGTTCTGTTTTACTAGTAATGGATTAGCAATCCACCTCAGGTGATCTGCTTCGTGAATAATCCCACTGTTGAACAACTTCTGTACTTCTTTGTTCAGAGCTTCGTACCTTCTCAACTATTCCTTATCGTTCTTAATTTCTCCCACACCATAGGGGATATGGAACTTGATTGAATGATTCATTGATACAATTGCTCTTAATTCAAAACGGAAAGGTTGTCCAATAATTACATCATAGGGCAATGTAGAGTCAAACACTACGAATTCAACATTGACTCTAGCTGGACGAGGAGCTTATCTGACATCAATAGTAAGTTTGATCTGTCCTTTTACTTTAGCTAGGGCTTTGTTTAGTCCCAAGACCATATTTGAATACAGTTGGGAAAACTGTTGGGGGCTCTCATCTATTTGAGCTTATCAATATACAGAATGTTAAGAACACTGCCTATGTCTACCAGAACTATGGAATAGAAGCTCTAGCTATGGGTAGTGCCACGACCAATACACCGGGGGATAATGGTGTAGGTCTGCTTCATTTTCGTTTAAAGATAAGGGACTATCTCCAGGTCTTTTATGGTGCCTTCCTGTTATAACTATTTCAGATAGGTCGGTAGTTATAGGTCTCTTTAGCAAAGCTTCCTTGCTACAACTGCTTCATATTTCTTAGAACATGTTAACTCTTGCCCTGGGTAGGTCAGTGCTACATGACCTAGCTTCAGCTTGGTCTCCACGAACTATTCCTACCCCACCTAGAGTAGGGAACGTTTTGCAGTAATGATTGATCAAAATGGCTGCCTTCAGCTCTGTAATATCGATATATGGCATTGTAACTAGATGGTAGGTTTACTACTGCAAAGTCAATAATAGTTCTCGTTTGATAGGAAACTTCTAAAAATTCTACGATTAAAGCAATTTGACCCCGTGCTTTGATGGGATCACCAGTGAAACCTTGTGACCTTTTAGCGTAGGGTTGGATGTACTTTTTTGGTATTCCTGTCTACTCAAGAGTTTTGGAATACAAGACATTAATCGAGCTTCCATTATCTACCAAAGTTCAACGTATTCAAACTCTAGTCAAAGGCATAGTGATTACCAAAGCATCATTTTGATTTTGCATTATTCCTTAGGACTTTCCTCCATGAATCCGAACCATTCAGTATTTGGTGTCATGGCAGGTTTTGTAATAGATTGACCTACTTCGTAGGTCAGTGAGCGTGTGCATACCTAGCTTGTCTGCAGCGTTCCCTTCTAGACCCCTTCCATGCATTGGTTCCCGACTTTTTGCATTATGATCTCTGTCGTCAGTTGGGGGATGTCTAGCTGATTGAGCGGGTAGAGCTTGCTGGGTTGTCCTTTACTAGTAGGGAGGTGGTAGGTGTCTACCTTTCCATCTTCGTGACCTAGGTCGATTCTTTACCACTTATGTGTTTCTTAACCCGATTCAAGAATTCATGGTAAGTGTTTGGCCTATCTTTGTGCATGAACCACCATAATCTCATTCTAGACCTTAGCTCGGACATGACTGCCATAAGGGCCGTGTCATCAGAGATCTTTTCCACTACCATAGATTGTTTAGTAAACCTATTGAATTAATTCTTGAATGATTCACTTCGTCCTTATTTAATGCTTACTAGACGTTCTTTTGGCGTAGTTTAAGTTTAGAGCCCATGAATTGAGCTAGGAAGGAGGTGGCTAAGTCAGTCCAACTTTTGATAGACCTTTGATGCAGTCTTCTGAACCATCTATAGGCCTTTTCATCTAACTTTAAGGGAAAAGCCATATATATGATAGCATCGCTAGCTCATTGTAGCTCCATCCATGAGGTGTATTTGTCCAAATGGCTGAGGGGATCTCCTTCTCCATCATGCCCTGTGAGTTGTGGCATTTTTAGCTTCTCAAGTAATGGTTCGGCCAATATGTCATTTGTGAAGGAAGAATGGCGATTAGTGAGGTATTCTTCAATAGTGATTTTGTGCTTTGCTTCCATATCGCTAATATGCTTTCTCAAGGCGCTAATTTCATGTTCATCTTTTTTTACTGGTTTCTTTTGAGTGGGATGGGTTCGTTTACCCTTAGGTGTTAGTGAATGTTGAGTGTCCAACCCGTTGAACACATTCTCTGCTCTCCTGGTAGTTCGTTCTATAACTTGGGGAGAACTTCTTACATCGTCGGTCTTTCTTTTGGATGACTCTTATCCTGAGAAATGGAAACTTATTTTGGCAGGATGTATTCGGGTTCTTTCTCTTATAGGTGATTCCATATCCGTGTCTACAAAGGAGAAGGTGGTAGTTGGGTTCTGTTCTAAGCGATTGACAATGTTTTTAGAATCGAATGGAAATAGTATGGGCTGCTTATACAACCGAGCCCTCTTTCTAGCACCAAACTGTTGACATCAAAAACTGATTAGGTCAATTTTTGTCAATTTAATTGACAATTTGTAAGAGGTAAATTGCTAAAATAGAACAAGGGGAGCTTTTGTATTAATTGGAGTAATTTGGAAGTATGACTAGAGAATACATTGAGTTCGGTCCCAATGGGGGACCTTTATATTCTAGTTTAAAGACCGGATATCGTCAAGTTTTTCGGATCTTAATTTACATGCCATTGGCCTGGATTTGATTGGTTCTTGAGATCGAATTTACCATATCATCATTGTTTGGATTGAAGTGATGCCATCAAGTAATCATTACTTGTAATTGATTGGTTGAATAAGAGGTGCTGATGTCAATGACGCCGATGGCATGATATGATTCGGTAAGGTGAAAGGTGTATTGCTGGTAACAAGTCCCACACATCATTATATCTTCAAGATGATGGTGGTTTTCCACCTGACCTGACCTCAGGCATATTGCATCTGACCTAAGTGATGGATCATTAGTGGGATGGCTTACTCGTTTTAGCGAGGTCGGAGTTCGAACTCCAACAATATCAATAAGGCAAAATAAATATAAAATCCTACTAGTCAGATCAATCAAAAATATTTCTCACACTAACTCAAATATAAAAAACAAACAACTACTCTTCCTACTCATATACTATTTGCCTCCCTGAAATAAATACTAAAATAAATGTCTCCCCGTTTTTGTCATGAATAACCAAAAAAAACACATAATAGAATCATGAATAACACGGAGAGGAATTAGTGTGCAAATGGACACACTATGCAAACCATGAGATCAAAGAATGCTTTTCTACTTTTATAAAATAACATCTCTTTCATGGATTTTAAATATAATACCATGTCTTGAAAGCTCAAATCACGTGATCACTTGAACAGTTGGTTTGCTTACTTATACGGGTATAATTCATGAAAAATGAACTCTTCCCACACAACTTGTCTAAAATTATATGAAGTAAATTGTATAAGTTACACTTGTATGAAAAGTGCCACTAATCTTCTATAATTATGTCTCGAAACCTAAAATTAGTGAAAAAGAATATTCATAAGACATCAATTGTGAAGATTTTTCTTCATTAAACTTTCTAAATGACATCTAAAACGAGTTTTAGGCTGATAACTCCTAGGTCAAATGAATATAGAGCATCAGATTTTCAAATAGCTAGCATGCTTAATTACTCGAGTCATAACGACTACGAAGAGAAGTATAAGATGTATCACATTTTTCTATGAAATTCAAATTTTTTTTGGAACTTGCTACAGTTTTCTTTCTGGGGGAACATACAAGAGCTTATATCAGCTAGTTAAAGGTCATCTCACCACATTGATGACTGTCATCCCAATTCCCACATACGCGATCAATACTCACTAACAAGAATTTAATATGTGCAGTTCAGATGATACATGAAGTAACTTACACCAAGTACTCCAAACAAGCTCTAAACAAAGTTGATGAAAATTTTATTTAACATTTATTAATTTTTTAGTACTTGATCACAAGATATCATGTCCATTCACTTTAAACCGTCATAGCATCAAAAATCTTTTTCTCCTTTTTTCAATATTTTTTTATTTTATAAATCAAATAATGCAAGATAAATGTGACAAGGAAAAAGTTAGAGTGCATACATTAATAGTTTGATATCATGAACAATGCAAATACATGCACCTCTAGACTTACTCAATGAGGTATACAAACACTCTTACCTTGAAGAGCAACGTGAGAAACACTGCAATTTTTAACATCATTTGGACTAGAGAGTTAACTCTTTGTGACTAAATCTTCTTATAAGATGATGTCATCTTGTCAAATAGTTCATCATATCAGTCAAATGACTCACTTGGTTAATCAAGAATCTAACATAAGTAGT
>CAIGRP010020597.1:0-15878 GCA_903798385.1 Fraxinus cuspidata | reverse complement strand
AGGTTCGTCGAGGTGAGGGGTAACCTTAGGTGGTAGTGCGCTACCGTGGGTGGCATCGAAAGTGAGGTTCTGTGAAGGGTTATATACGGCAGTTTAGTATTTTAGGCTGCAAATGTGGCTACTTTCGACAGATTTTGTGATCAATATTGTGGGAGATGATGTTGGGGAGAGTGAAGCGAGACTAGTGGTGGTGGAATCTGGCAGGCATGGAGGCTAGAAAGTTGTGCTATGTGGATCTATAGGTGGCGGTTTGGTGGGGTTGTGAAAGTGGTAGTGGTGGAGAATTTAATATTTTGAAAAATTTAAGACTGTAATTGCAATTAGTTGTTTATTTTTTCTTTTCTTTTCTTTTTGTTTCATTTGAATAGAGGGGTAAAATCTTCGTTTTATTGGAAAAATGGTTGAAAATGACTTTTTACGCGATGAAAAGTAGAAGGTAGGGGTGAAAATGCCAAAAATGAAAGGTATTGATGTTTTGCATAATAACATTGAAAGGTATGAACGTTTTTTTTCTATTTATCCTAAAAATAAATATGTAAACATTAAATGAAATAGAAAATAGATATATTTTAAGCACCGAGGATTCCCAGCATGGAGAAATAAGGGGAGGAATGCTCACCATCGTTACCATTCCACGTACACGAACCCCATGAGAAATAAACGTACTAATAGAGGTGTAAATTAAGGTTGGGCAGTTGGGTGTTTCAACCACACCACCCCCTACCCCAATCCTCGTGTGCACCCGCTCGTCGCCATCCTCTCTTACAGTTGTCAACATTCACCCGTCGTCGGCATCCACCTCGACGACGCTTTCTTCACCAACGAACTAATCGTGACTCAGCAGTTAATCAACATAGTCAGCTCAAATAGTAGAGATAGAGGGAGAAACATAACGACCATTAGAGAACATCCACTGAGCATCACCAACAACTAATTATCTTCTTTAATGATGGCTCAACATTGCTTTGTATAATTTAAAACTATTTTCAAAAGTTGAATTGAAAAACAAACACTAGTGAAATTTAAAGAGTACTTACTAGAGCAAATAACTTTAATGTTTACCGTTGAAATCTGATTAATTGAATTTGTAATCAATTCGGAGAACTGAGGTCGGATAAATCAATGACATGTTATCAGATCTCTTGAATTTGTGAGATGTGACCTATGCATTTTGACATATGACCTGTTACATGTGATAAGTTATCTACGATAATGATCCAATTACTCGTGACCAATTTTCTTATATATGTTACTTGTAGAAATTGAGCTATTACATATACAAATTGACACGTGACTCGCTGACATTAATATGTAACCTATACAATATAACATTTAATATGTGAATGATGGTATGTGACTTGAACTATAACATGTGACTTGTGAATATAAATCAGTGATATGTGACCAATCATATTTCATCTATGGCCTATACAATATGACATATGATCAGTAGAGTGTGACAAGTGACCAATTCTATTTGATTTATGACATGTTTACATTTATCTGTTACTTATGGAAAAGACTTGTGATCTAGTAGTGTGAATTGTAACTTATCATCACCAAATGTGGATTGTGACTTGTGTTGACGTTGAAATTAACATGAACAAAATTCAAGACAACTTAAAAATTGAAGTAAAGGTGTTATTGATAACAACCTAAATTTATGATAGTGTCTACAAGTTTTGATTCTTTTTTCCAAAAGAGGATCTTTGAGATGAATTGAAGTATTCTTGTAGTAAAAAGTTGTCATGCTTTCCTTGTCTACCTTTTTCCCTTTTTATAGAAAGAAGCCTAACATGCCTCCTTTATTTCTCATCTTGTCACCTACAATACCGAACTCAAAGAGTACACTTTTGTCACGTCCTGATTGGTTGAAGAGCTCGGTTTGTCAAGTCATTATGAATTAACCCAATGTGTGATCCCCAACAATTAATGACCTACTTAGGGGAGGAAGCTAATGCATTTCAATGGTGTAAACAGTAGGTGCTGATGTAAGATCTTCTACATGTCACAACCTGATTAACTATTAGTACAATGTGTAAGAAAACCATAATCATTGTGTTCCCTTCGACCTCGAAGAACTCAATAATCCGAGTTGACCTTATATGCCGAACTCACATTAGTACATATTTTACCATATGAACCAAACTGTGCTTATGGATTTCGGAGATCGGGTGCCAACAATTACCCTCGGTTAGTACTTGTCGGGGTGATGAATTGACCTTAACAATATTTTGGCACACGTGTTTATTCCCACAATTATTACGGTACTAAAAGGTATGAACATGTGTCACATTATTATTTGTGAATGAGCTGTGATGCACAATTAATTTCTTCTCCAGGAAGCTTCATTAAAACAACATCGCTCCTGAGTATTTAGATCTAGCCGTCTATTTTCTCCCCATTTCTTCATCCTACGGTTCACACAGCACCTTTTGGTATTTCTTTTCCTTAAATGAATTTTTATTCTTCATTTCCTTGTTTCAATTTCTCCACATTGTGCTTTTTGCTCCAAAAATCTTTCTTCGCTTCCTTCTTTATTTCTCAAGTGAGGTCGTCTATTTTCAGGTATTCCCTTTAACAAGAATACCTTTCATTTTTCAGTGTTTTTCTTTACCTCAGCATCTTATATAAGTTCAGACGAATAGAGGGTACAATCCTGGGGTAACCAATAGGAGGAATCCGTACCTTTTTCGTCTTCTCCTTCTTTTAGTTTGTCTTCCGCTAGTTCGGATTGCCAAGAGGTTTTGACACCCCCTATTACTTCAGTTTACCCGAAACCAGTAGATAATCCTAGGAATATGGGACCGAATCGTGGAGATAAAGAAGTTAGACCTCAGGGAAGCAATAGGAAAAGTCCCCCGAGAATGGGGGGCAGATTCCTATAGGCCCGTAGTTACTGAGGACATGCTTGCCAGTGTAAGGGCTAAGTATAGTATCCCCAGTTCAGTTCAGTTAATTATTCCAACTGAATATAACCGAGCTAATAATCCTCCATCCGGATGTGTAGCCTTAAATTCGGCCATCCTAAATGCCGGCCTTGAACTGCCTTTTCCTAGGATAGTTCAACAATTTCTTTCATCTTGGGGAATAGCCACAACCCAACTTTGTCCAAACGGATAGAGAACCTTAATTGAGACTTTAATTTTATGGAGCAAATTAGGTTATCCCGAGCTTAATGTTTTTCAATTTAACTCAATCTTTACTTTTAAGGAGGATGGGAAAGATTCTGGCTGGTGGTATGCCAGTGTTAGGCCTAGAACAGGGGGACCGTTAGTGCTAGATACCCCTTTTTCAATAAAGAAATGGAAGGAGTAATTCTTTTATATATTAGGAGAATGACAGTTTCATCCTGCCGAGGTGAATAGAGAGGACGTCGTTCCCACCCTCTATCACTCGTTATGTAAGTGAACACTCTTTGACATTGTTCTCTATTTTTGTATTAATCATGTTCCTTAACTGATTCATCCCTTTGCAGATTACAAAAAAANTTTTATATATTAGGAGAATGACAGTTTCATCCTGCCGAGGTGAATAGAGAGGACGTCGTTCCCACCCTCTATCACTCGTTATGTAAGTGAACCCTCTTTGACATTGTTCTCTATTTTTGTATTAATCATGTTCCTTAACTGATTCATCCCTTTGCAGATAAAAAAAAAAAAAAAAAAAAAAGCTGCTTTAACCAAGGTAGTTCAAGAATGAGCTGATAGGATTAGATCTCTTCCCAAGAAATAGGAATTTTGTAAATCTATCATTTTTTATTCAAACTTATTCCAAGCGGGGCTACTCCAAACTCTTGTGTCACCTTCATCGGAAACTAGGGCTCCTACTTCTACTCATTCTTCATCCAGTAAGTAATTATTAATATTTTTGACTTAACTTATGCTTTATTAATTGAACTCACATATGTTTACTCTCATCGCAGATCAAGATCAGGAAATACTGGGATATAAAACGGCTAAGGCAGCAGCAGTTGCTACAAAAGGTAAAAGGAAAGAAGTTCCAGCCAAGGTGGTAAGTCGATCTGAGGAGATCGACACCGAGGTCGAAACCAAACAACCACTTAAAGACGTCGATTAACTGAACCACCATCAGCACCTGATATTGTGGTATCCATACCTTCGACCTCTACTCCTACGCCACAAATTCCTGAGTCTATCCCCGTGATTACTACGGCCAGTTCCTCAAAGTTGCAAGATAAGTGCTCTGATCTACAAAGGCTCGACGTCAATAACTTGGTAGGCCACCGACCTAATATTTTTCTTGATTTTCTCCGGGCTCCTTCTCCTGCCAGAGAGTCAATTGCAACACTTCCCTCTCCTCTAAGGGAATCAGCGACTCTCCTCACTAGGAACTGGAATGAGAAGGAGCAACAATATCTGACCAAGATGCCAGTTGACGAGGCCATTATCTCAGCTCCGTTTCACAGCCATCGATCAATTCTATACATGATGTCTATGGCAGAGAAGGTAATTTCTTCAAATTTAAGCCTTTTTGAAATTTTAATTCAAATATTGTGATTTATAACTTAAAAATGATTTTAGGTAAAGACCGAGCTAGATAAAATGATTGAAGTGAAAGACCGAGTCATGGCCTTATCTGAGAAAGTTGAGGCAGAGAAGACAACTTTTGCTGAAAAAGAAAGAAATTATGAAGATCGTTTGAATAAGATGGGGGAGGAGCTGAACGCAAGATTAACTACCGAGCTCAAACTCATGGATGACAAAGAGGCTTTGAGGATCTGGGGGGAGAAAGCCAATGCCCGTGCTGAGAATGAAAGAAAGAGGGTTGATGAAGAGAAAACTCGAGCTGGCGAGGCCATTAAAAGAACTGAGGAAGCTACCAAAAGGATGGAATAGGCTGAGCTCAAAGCTTCCAAAGCAGTTGAGAATTGGAGGGCCTCTCCTGAGTTCGACTCACTAGCTCAGGACGCCTACGTTGTGGCCTTAGGTGAAATCATAAAGCATGTTAACAAGGAAAGGCCGAACTTCGACACTTCCTTCCTGGTTGAGGCGTACAAGGAACAACAGAAAGAATTAGAGCATCTGTCGATGGTAGCAGGAGTTATATATGTTTTGACTAAGTGTTTCAGCACATGCAACCTTAGTTCGGCCTACTCATGGGCAAGGCTTTAAATAAAATGATTTCCTTCGTAGGAAATTCGACTAAGTGTTGCAGCATATGCAACCTTAGTTCGACCTGCTCATGGGCAGGGCTTTAGATAAATGATTTTCTTGTAGGAAATTCCACTAAGTGTTGCAGAACATGCAACCTTAGTTCGGCCTGCTCATGGGAAGGGCTTTAGATAAACGATTTCTTTGTAGGAAATTTCACTAAGTGTTGCAGCACATGCAACCTTAGTTCGGCCTACTCATGGGTAGTGCTTTAGAAAAACGATTTCCGTATAGGAAATTCCACTAAGTGTTGCAACACATGCAACCTTAGTTCGGCCTGCCTATGGCTCTGAAGATTTTTCTTTTTCCAAAGCATATGTTTTATTATAGATATTACATTCGTGATACAAGATACGTCTACTATACTATTGATAATACTTATTAAGGTGTTCCGCATTCCAAGGGTGCAACAGAGGTCCGCCTTCCATATCTTCCAGCTTGTAAGCCCCTTTTTGTAGTACTTTAGTTACCTTGTAAGGGCCTTCCCAGTTGGGTCCTAAAGATCCTGAACCGAGTTTCCTTGTAGCCAGAAAGCTTTTTCGTAAAACTAAGTTGCCGACCTCAAACTCCCTTTTCCTGACCTTCTGATTATAGTACATTGTGTTACGTTGTTTGTATATGGCATTTCTAATTTCAGCATCATTCCTTTTTTCTTCTACCAAATCCAGCTTTCCTCTTAACACCTTCTCATTTCCTTCCTCATGATACAGTTTTGTCCGAATTGAGGGAATTCCTATCTCAAGTGGAATAACAGCTTCCACCCCAAAGGCTAAAGAGAAAGGGGTCTCTCCAGTGCTGTTTCTGGATGTGGTACGATAAGGCCATAGTACACTAGGGAGTTCCTCAGCCCATCCTCCTTTAAGAGAATCAAGTTTGGCTTTCAGCGTATGCTTGATGATTTTATTGATAACTTCTACTTGGCTATTAGCTTGAGGGTGGTTTAGAATGGAGAAGTGTTTCCGTATACCGAATTCTTCACAAAAGTTAGCGAAACGCACATTGTCAAATTGTTTTTCGTTGTTAGTTATGATGGAGTGCGGTATTCTGAATTTGCATATAATGGATTTCCATATGAAGTTGGTAGTCTTTTGCTCAGTTATCTTAGCTAAAGGTTCAACCTCCACCCATTTAGTGAAGTAATCCACGACTACGATTACAAATTTTGTTCATCCTTTCCCGGTAGGCATGTGACCAATTAAATCAACCCCCCACTTAGAGAAGGGCAACAGGGCTATTACATAATTTAGCTCTCTTGGAGGAAGTTTGACGCTAGGAGCAAACCGTTGACACTTATCGCATTTTCTAGCAAACTCCATTGCATCCTTCCTCATAGTTGGCTAAAAATATCCATGCCTTTTTATTTTATGGACCAGTGACAGTCCTCCGATGTGATTCCCGCACACTCCTTCGTGTATTTCCCACAAGGCATAAAGCGTCTCCTCTTCATTCAGGCATCTTAACAAAGGCACTGAATATTCTCGCTTATAAAGAATATTATCAGTCATTGTATACCTTGCCGACCTCATTCGAAGTTTCATTGCTACGATGGCATCCTCTGGACACACACCTGTTTGGAGGTAGGTCCTGATTTCATCCATCCACGTTGATTTTAGGACAATCATCATGGATGCAACTTCCAAGCCCTCGATAGCTGGATGACAAATTCTTTCTAGAGGAATGCTATCAAATTCTTCTATTCCCTCACTTATTGCCAACAGAGCTAAGGCATCGGCATAACTATTTTGAGTTCGGAGGACTTGTTTGATCAGCACAGTCATGAAACTTTTGAATTCATGTTTTACAACCTGAAGGTATTTGTTTATCCTTTCTTCTTTGGCTTGGTAAGCTTCATTAACCTGATTAACTACTAATTGTGAATCACTGTAGACAATCAAATGGGTAACCTTCATGTCTTTCACCATTCTTATCCCTCTATGAGTGCTTCATACTCAGCCTTGTTGTTCGAGGCTTTGAAATCAAACGATAATGCTTCGCAAAAAAGTTGATGACATGGGCTGATTAAGACAATCCCAGCTCCTGACCAAGCTTCAGTAGAGGATCTATCAACGAAGAGTTCCCACGGAGTGTCTTAGGAGAGTTCTTCTGCAGGGTTTAAACTAAATTCCGCCACGAAATCGACGAGAGCTTGACCTTTTATGGCGGCGCAATGCTTATATCTTATGTCGAACTGACCGAGCTCTACTGCCCACTTAACCATCCGACCTGATGTATCAGGTTTTTGTAAAACTTATCTTAATGGATAATTGGTTAAGATCTCGATAGGGGTGTTCCAAAAAATAAAGTCTTAGCTTCCTAGTTGCTATAACCACAATATAAGCCAGTTTCTCCAGTGGGAAATAGAGGAGTTCGGCTTCGTGTAAGGCTTTGCTTACATAATAGACAGGGTGTTGTATTCATCTTTCCCCCCAAGCCAAGACAGCACTAGCGGCATGATCTGACACTGCTAGATATAATATCAGTCCCTCTCCTGCCTTTGGTTTGATAGCACTGGCGGCTCTGCCAGTTGTCGCTTTAATTCATCAAAAGCGAGTTGGCATTCAGAAGTCCACTCAAATTTCTTTCTTCTCCGTAAGACATCAAAGAAGGGTTTGCATTTGTCAGTCGATTTTGACATAAAATGGTTGAGGGCAGCTCCCGTCCAATCAGGCTTTGAACCTCTTTAGGCTTTGTAGGGTGCGTATTTCAATAATTGCCCTTATTTTTTCTGGATTCGCTTCTATTTCCCTTTGATTTACTAAATAACCCAAGAACTTTCCTAAGCTCACACCAAAAGCGCATTTATGTGGGTTTAGTTTCATCATGTACTTCCTCAGTATCTCAAACATTTCAGCAAGATGTTGTCGATGGTTACTGGCATCTGTACTTTTTACCAACATATCATCAACATATACTTCCATGGTTTTGCCAATATATTCGGCGAACATAGTATTGACTAGATATTGGTAGGTAGCCCTAGCGTTTTTGAGACCGAAGGGCATCATTTTGTAACAATAAAGACCTAGGTCAGTGATAAATGCGATGCGTTCTTGGTCGGGTTCATACGTGGGGATTTGATTATACCTTGAGTATGCATCCATGAAACTGAGCAACTTGTGTCCGGCCGTAGCATCTACCATAGATTTCACCAACCTGAATAAAGCATGCCCTAAAGATAGCTTTCCATTGCCGCGAGCACATCCTCCAATCTTCATTGTTCTTTTTCACCAGAACTGGGTTTGCAATCCATTTCAGGTACATTGCTTCACGGATGAATCCATTCTGAAGCAACTTCTATACTTCTTTATTCAAGGCTTCGTACCTTTCAAGACTAAGAGGTCGGCATCCTGTCTGGGCCGTACCGTTGGATTAACGCCCAGCTTGTGGCAGGTAATCCCTAGATCAATTCCCTCCATATCTGAATGGTTCCAGGCAAAACCGTCAAGGTTATGTTGAAGGAACTCAATAATTTGACCTCAGTACGGAGGTTTTAGTTCGTGTCCTACTCTGAGTTCGTTTGGTGGGTCGCCTTGTCTGACCTCTACTTTATCAAGCTCTTCCACAGGTTCTCCCCTTTTTGCTCCAACACGAGGATCTAACGAACCGAGGTCAGCTTTCCTCATATGCACCACGTTGATTTCCGAACAAATTTTCATTATTTAATAACCTAGCAATGTCTTTGACTTGTCCTACACCATGGGGCGTAGGAAACTTGAGCGAGTAGTGGTACATTGACACAATTTCTCTTAGGTCAAACAACAAATGCTGTCCCAAAATGGCTTCATAAGGGGAATAGGAATTTATTACTACAAACTCAGCATCTACCCTAGTCCGACGTGGAGCTTTACCGACCTCAACAAGGAACTCGATCAATCCCTTAGCCTTAGTGAGGGCCCCATTGATTCCCGAAACCATATGTGGATATCGTTGTAGGAAACTTAGGGGGATGCCTACCTATTTTAGTGTATCAACGTAGAGTATGTTGAGAGAGCTTCCTGTGTCGACTAGGACTTTGGGAATGACTATTCCTGCTATGGGTACCGATATCACCATGATCCTAGAATAAAGGCATGGATCTGCATCCTTTTCTTCGAACGAAAGTCGATCATCCGTCTCTCTTTTGTAATGTTTCTCAGTGATGTCGATCTTGCTGAGGTCGGGGACGATTAGTTTTTTCTAACCTCGCCTCCCATGTTCGGTCCTTCTGTTTTCCTTTTATCATTTAGATCCTGGGCCAGGTAAGTCAATGTTGCAAGCCCTTGCTTCCTACGCACTATACCTGTTCCATGTGGTTTAGGGAACTTGAAGCAGTAGTGGTATATCAAGGTGACGGCATGTAACTCATGTAGTACAGGTCTTCCTAGTATGACATTGTAGTTGGAGGGAAGATTGACAATGATGAAATCGGCTAAGATCCTTCTTTGGCAAGGATGTTCACCCACTTCCACACTTAGAACTATTTGTCCTTGAGCGTCAATTGGATCACCAGAAAATCCTTGCAACCTTCTGGAATACGGTTAGAGGTAGCGTTCTTGGATTCCCATTTGTTCCAACATTCGAGAGTATAGCATATTGACCGAACTCTCATTGCCAACCAGAACAGTTATATTTATCACTAGTGCATTGCTTTGGTCCTGCAAAATCCCGTATGCATCATCTTCCGAGAACCCGAACCACTCTGAGTATGGAGCTATGTGAATCTCTGGTTCTGGTAACACCACGTTATAATTTTGCCAGATGCAGGCATTGCGTGCTTGTCTACATCTAGCTCTTCTGGACTCTTCAAGGCATTGATTGCCGCTTACTAGAGTTCTGATTTCGGTTCGAGGCAAAGGATCTCGAGCTGGTGGACAGGGTTGAGCCCGTTGAGTTGTTCCTTGATGGTTTGGTTGTCTATTGTCAGTTTATTTTGACTCTTGGGGCTTAGCTACAAACTCATGTAGGTGACCTCATCGAATTAAAGATTCCACATCTTCTTTTAGGTTTCTGCAGTTATCGGTGTTATGTCATGTCGCTCTGTGGTATCGGTAGTACCTCCCTTGATTCTTCCATGGGAATTTTTTTTTCTGGGGCGGAGATGTACTAAATGTTTCTTTTCCCCCATTTGTAGGAAAACTTCTTCCAGCGTAGCGTTCAGGGGGTGATATTCGCGGAACCTATCTAGATATGGCTTGGAACGACCTTGATCCCTTCTGTCCCTTCTCCTTTCTCGGGCAAAATCTTTATCCACCGATTTTCCTTTTGTTTGTTGTGAAGATTATAGATTTGATTTGAGTCCTTCTTGATCTGACGTGGCTTCTTCTGTACTGATATGTTTTTCAGCTCGGCTGAAGAACTCATGATAGGTCCAAGGTCCATCCTCATGTACAGACCACCAAAATCTCATTTTTGGTCTTAGTCCGGAAAGGACCGCCATGAGCACAACGTCATCAGAGATTTTCTCGACCTCCATAGACTGCTTGTTAAATTTACTGAGGTAACTTTTGAGTGATTCAGTTTTCCCCTGTTTAATGCGTACCAGCCGTTCTTTGGGTGTGGTTCGTGCTTTGGAACCTATATACTGAGCAAGAAACTCTGTAGCGAGGTCATTCCAACTTTTTATGGATCTTTGATGTAGCCTCCTAAACCAGTGTTGGGCTTTATCTCCCAAAGTTAATGGGAAAGCACGACACACTATCGCATCTCCTGCTCCCTGAAGTTCCATCCAAGAGGTGTATTTGTCTAGGTGACTGAGAGGGTCTCCTTCCTCCTCATACCCCGTCAGTTGTGGCATTTTTAACTTTTCGAGTAAAGGTTCAGCAAGAATGTCCTCAGTAAAGGGAGAATGGCGCTTCGTGAGATATTCCGCCATGCTACCTTTATCCTTTGCTTCCAGGTCAGAGTGCGTTTTCTTAAAGCACTCATTTTGGACTTTGGTCATCCCGTTGTGCGTGTGATATAGGGTTCATCTTGTTTACTCATAGGTGTTAGGGAGTGTTGGGAACCCAATCTGTCGAATACACTGTTGGTTTTCTTCGTAGCTGGCTTCGTCATCATGGGAGAACTTCTGATTTCTTCAGTTCTGCTTTTGGAAGGTTCTCCTCTTGAAAACTGGAAAGTCCTCCCAATGGGAGGTCATCTAATTCTCTCCCTCTGGAGGGAATTCAACCTCGGTGTCTTGTAATAAAGTACAGCCCTGGTTTCGTTCCAGTTTGCTGACAGCATTTGTTAGTTTCTCAATGGTTTCTTTCATCGCAACCATTTGAAGGTTTTTATCTTGACTTCGTCTTCTTCCAGCATATTGTGGATTACTGGTTTGTTCAGGGTGAGTATGAGATTGGTCTCCAGATTCTAAAGAGCCATCCATAGTGATATTTCTTTGTGGATTCTATCGGGGAAATAGGGCTGTTTTCACAAGTTAGGGGCCTTCCTTCTATCGCCAAACTCTTGACGTTGAAATTTATATGAACAAAATTCAAGACAACTTAAAAATTGAAGTAAAGGTTTTATTGATAACAACTTGAAATTTATGATAGTGTATACAAGTTTTGATTCTTTTTTCCAAAAGAGGATCTTTGAGACGAATTGAAGCATTCTTGTAGTAAAAAGTTGACATGCCTTCCTTGTCTACCTTTTTTCCTTTTTACAGAAAGAAGCCTTGCATGCCTCCTTTATTTCCCATCTTGTCACCTACAGTACCGAGCTCAAAGAGTACACTTTTGCTACGTCCTGATTAGTTGAAGAGCTCGGTTTGTCAGGTCATTATGAATTAAACCTATGTGTGGTCCCCAGCAATTAATGACTTACTTAGGGGAGGACGCTAATGCATTTCATTGGTATAAATAGTAGGCGCTGATGTAAGATCTTCTACATGTCACAACCTGATTAACCATCAGTACAGTGTATAAGAAAACCATAATCATTGTGTTCCCTTCAACCTCGAAGAACAAAATAATCTGAGTGACCTTATATGCCGAACTCACATTAGTACATATTTTACCATATGCACCAAACTGTACTTATGGACTTCGAAGATCGGGTGCCAACAACTTGTAACATGCAAATATGATTTGTGACCACAACCACACTTTCAAGCTACCTTTAGCACAACTTGTATGAACTTTATGACAATATTAGAGATATCCCCTCATATTTAGAAAATCATACAAACCTCATACTAGTGTTAGGTCTAAGTATGTCTTGACTTGTTTAGTGTCCAAATTCATTGAATGGAGTTTTAATTGGGTTGTACTGATGAGTGTTAGAAGTAATTTCGAATATAGCATCAAAAATCGTGGAAGTTGAATAAATATGCATGCCTACACTCAAGGACTGCTAGAAAAGCGCTCGAGCACAATTCTTAGAGTGTAATTGCCCTTGGGGCACCTAAAGGGCACTCGAGCTCCTCGTATATTCCAAGTGGCCAACCGTCACGTGCCTTGGAACCACTCAAGCAGTCTTCTAGGCAAAAGAATCCTATTTCAAACTTTAAATTTCCCCAAATCACCAAAAACTCCAAAATACAGTCGAAATATGTGAAAAATTCTCGTTTTTCAATGTGTGCTGTGGGAGAAGATCCTCTAGTTGAAGAAAAATATTGTAATCAAAATTTCTCTTTTACATTCATAAATGCTAAACACAACAAATCCTCTACTTAGGAATGGACATGGTTCCATTTAGTTCTGGTTCCAAGATAATCGAACAAAATCGTGAACCAATGAATTTTTTTATAATGGAACTAAATGATTTTTTTTAATATGGAATTAAATCGGAACCGAACCACTCAATTCTAGTTTGATTTGGTTCTGGTTCCATTACTTAAATTTTCAGACTGACACAATATCTATAAGTTAGTAATATATACATAAATCAAATAAATCAACATTAAACATTAGCAAGTTCAAATTATCTATAATAAAGATCACAAAAGTCCAAACTAACAAACAAAATATATTCATAATTTGAATATACAAATAAATTTCTATTCCCATAAAAAATTGTCTAATAGCAACGATTTACTAGTATAACGAATGAGTCATTGACAAAAGTTAATAATATCAAGTTTTATCTTCATGTTCCGCCCAATCAATTCCTTTACATGAAGCCATCGAACCTGAAATATGAAACTAAAATATAAAGTTGAAATTTGAAAGTATAGATAGGGTTGATGACAACAATTTAGTCCTTACCAACCGACAATTATTAATCGTTTAATGCTCCATTGCTTGTACTGTAACTTTGAAAAACTCTAAAAACATAATTTAAAAGTCACAATTTAAACAAACAAATATAAAATAAAATCGTTTACAATTAATAAGATGTAACGTGAAAATACTTTATAAATTTTTTTATAACTAGACTCAACAATGGAGATAAGAAAAGAAGACAAGAAATGAATATAGAATTAGGGTATCCATTAGTGAAAAAGAAATGACCATGTCTTCAGAATGACATTTCTGTCCACATTTCATAAAAGCTAGATTTTTTATTTATTGGTGTGAATTAATTTATAAGAAAACATATATATATATATATATATATATGTATGTATGTATATATATATATATATATATACATACATACATATATATATATATATATTACAAATTAAGTTTGGTTCTCGAGGTTCTGATTTTAGAAGCAAAACCAAATGATTCTCAATTCGAATAATCAAAATCATTAATTTTTTTGTAGAATGAAACCCAGCTGCTCAATTTGGTTTAGTTATGATTTAGTCTTGCTTTATCTGGTCATTTTATCCGTCCTACATCTACTATATAGCTTTCAGAATTCTAGTGGAGGTGACTAGAGATCCCGTAAAGGAAGAATGAGTTTGTTCTCGAAAATCCACAAGAAAAAAAAAGTTCCAGAGATTCGGGAATAGCTGTTGGAGAGAACAATCGAAGAGTTATTGTGATTACGAACTGAGAAGTTAGAATCCACTAAGTTTACTTGTATTTGGACTTCATTCGTTAGTACAATCTTTTTATGGTGCCCAGTGATTTTTCTCTTTAAGAGTTCTTTAAGTGTTTTTCTTCATAAACAATTATCGACGTTATTTACTTTTGTGCACATTTACTCGCTTTGATGATGACAATGCCAGAAAGTTTATTTCTTGTATATCTAGACTAGATAGTTTGTGACTTGTTGTATATTATTTTCGATGAATTTAAATTTCCCATAAAACATCTATTCACTCCATCTGGATGTAAAGTGGGTTGAAAGATCGGTTTTCATTTTACTTTAAGTATCATGACCATTTTTCAAGTCATGCTTCATCTAAAATAAATTTGATGTACTTAAAATGCCCGTAACACTAAAAGATGAAATTTTCTACAATTTGCTTAAGCCCCTGTTTGATCCACATAAAAATTTTCATTTTCATTTTTCTACTCATTTTCAATCACATATTTTTCAATAAGATAATATTTTTCATCACATCAACATTTTTTCCTTCTTTTTCAACCACACAATCTCCATTAATCTACTATTCAAAATACATTCTTCCAAAATAACGTGGCTCAAACGCACCCTAAATAAACTATAGAAATAGAAACGTTCTTTGACAGTGTAGATTTTAATTTTAATAAAATGTCTTTGGATTTCATTACAGGTAACTTATTATGAGAATATAATGAGAGGAATAATAATCTCACGAAGTATGTGGATAATAAGTGACTGTGGTTATGAATGCATAATTAAAATTAAAATTTAATTGTGGCTAAAATTAGAGGTTTTTTTTGTTATACATGCAAAATTATCTTATGAAATATATGGTCAAATTAATTATATACATATACAGCGTTTAATTTACAAAATAGTTAAATATGATTACAATTAAATATCAAATGACTACAAAAAATATTAGT
Source organism: Fraxinus cuspidata (assembly GCA_903798385.1). Taxonomy (NCBI): domain Eukaryota; kingdom Viridiplantae; phylum Streptophyta; class Magnoliopsida; order Lamiales; family Oleaceae; genus Fraxinus; species Fraxinus cuspidata. The sequence continues at coordinate 859 of CAIGRP010020597.1, read as the reverse complement.
GTTGTAAATTGTAAGTTTATTAGTGAATGACAATTGTACCCTTATAGCCCTAGAAATTATTACCATTGTATTCTTAATCCTACCCTATAAATATAGGACTTTGATTCTCATTATAATACACACAAATCTATTAATTTTTATTCTCTTTTCTTTTTCTCTCTTTACATAACACGTTATCAGCATGATAGCTTAATTTTTCAAAGTTTATTGCATATAGTAATTTCTTTTAAGCATAATCTATAACATGTACCATAATTAATTTGGTGACATGTGAATTTTTTATATATACATATTGTTGACATATAGTCAAACCTTATGTTTTGATTATAACAAACAAGTTACGTTTATCTAACTTAATAATATGTATCTAGACTTTCCATAGAGCGGTTTTAAAGGTAAAGCACCTTAATTTTTGGCAAACAACATTCGAAGGCTCAAAGAATTGGTATTTTCGTACACGTGAAATTTTAGAAATAATAATGTTTGTACAAAGTTTTTAACAAATGAAAATTTCATTTATTGCAAACAAAAGAAAAAGTAACCAGAACTGACTCTAATCATCCGGACGTCCGGATGGTGAACCAGACGTCCGGTTCACCAGCAACGGTCAAGTTTTTGACCTTTCTGACAGAGTTGTTTCAAACGGCTAGTTGATCGTCCGGTTGCAAACCGGACGTCCTGTTGCTCGTCCTGTTGGACAGAAGTTTAACGTTTTTTAACCGCTATAAATACTAACTCAACTACCATTTTGAAACATAACCTTTTAGCATTCAATTTGATTCTCTTGAGCTAACATTGATCTCTCATATCATTTATTATTAAATTACTTAGCTTTTTTTTATTAAACATAATTCTTGAA